>JAVLUX010000020.1:10005000-10230000 GCA_032164185.1 Moxostoma hubbsi | reverse complement strand
TATATCCTATTGAGGACAAAATTATTGTCTTTTTATGAATTAGCCTACATCATAGTGCTCTACTATCTTAAAGGATTTGAAGTTTTCAACTGCATCCAACGGTCAAAGTCAATACACCCTGGACATGCCTGGAAATAATAGACAGTGAGCCTCATCACAGCAAGCGTTAATAAGCAAGGTTTTTGGAGTGTCCAAGAAGGCTACATCAGGATCTGCATTCAGCTCAGGTTTGCATCTATCTCAGCTGTTCTCGAAATTTGACTCTCCACCCCCCCCCTCCTTGGGAATGACAGGCTAGCATATGACTGTCTACCAGCTGGCTTCAGTGCTGTGCTTTTTCTACCTTATGACTACTGCTATCCAGTTCAGATATGTGTATAATGAAGCAGTGCATTTATTAAGTTTGAATCCAAGAACGTTTGGAACTCTTGATACTAGCATTAGGATTATAAACAGCTGTCATTTAATTACAATGATACCCTTCATAAGTATATTTGTAGTAACACATCAGCTAATTCTGGACTTCAAACATGTAGCTACTGTGTGTTCTTCATTCTCAACAACAGAAAATATTGAAGGATTGTAAATAAAGGCAAATACCAAATAATTAAACAATGCTACTTAAAAGGGTTAGTTTAGCAAAAATCTTTACTCACCCTCATGCCATCACAGGTGTGTATGACTGATTTTCTTCAGTAGAACACATTTTTTTAAAAAAACAAAAAGATAAATATCTTAGCTCAGTAGGTCCTTAAAAAAAGTAGATGGTGATATGACATTTGAATCTCCAAAAAGAATAAACAGTCAGCATAAACAACATCCATACGATTCCAGTGGTAAAATTAATGTCTTCTAAAGCGAAATGACCATGTTTGGTGAGATAAAGATAAATATTTAAAGAACATTAGGTCAAGAAAAATATGCAAGTACATTTGAACTATAAATCATCGCTTCCAGTCAGCTTCATTACATGCATGTGATCGCATTGTCATGTTCACACGAAAACAAACACGCAGGGCTTAACATTAACACCCAGCAATCAAAATAACTCTGTCACCCTTACTAGCCACTTTGGCGGGTGGCTGCAGATGAAGCAAATTAAGCAGAAAATATGCTTCTCACATCTGACACTCACATTTTCGCAAGTCAGAGCTCAGCGCAAAACTTGTGTGATTCAGTCAGGCTTAAAGTGGCGGCCGGTAGATACCACAAAACGAACTTATATAAAATATTAAATAGCACTGACGAGGTAAAGAGAAAACAATGTGAGACAACACATATATATAACATATATATATATTCTCACTCCATTTATAGTGCAATGAAATTTAATGGTGACTGTGTTGAATCAATCTAACTTCTCTTTTTGTACTACTCAATGCAATTATTACTTTGAAAGTTGTAGTTAAAGGTTTAGGCTATTAGTTTTTTTCAAATACTATAGTTTTTTTTTTTTTTAAATAAAGATTAAGAAACATTAGCCTAACACAGTAATAATTTGTTTTATTACATATGCCACTGTTAAAAAAAAAAAATGTAAACACATTGGTAAGGTTTTATGAAGGCAGGTACAATTTAGAATGGTAAAGGGACTTCCATTTGACAGAGGAACCATCTGGACTTCCAAGGACAAATGGACAAATTATTGAGCGTTTTCCTCCTCTTCTATCCTTCTACTGATCTAACTGGCCATGTTTGACTTCAGATATGAAGGTGACATTAGGCCTGTGTCCTGCTGAACTCAAATCCTGCTGAACTCAAATCTCACTCTCCTTCAAATAAAATGTCCAAAGAAATGCATGCAGTTGCAGTCTCAATTTAACTTTATCAGTTTTTGTGGGGCAGAGGACTTTGGCAAGTGAAAATGACAAGAGACTTTGGAATACCACTAGCCATAGTAGCCGTTGACCCAAAAAGTTAATTTCAATCCCTGGACGCATGTGTGACACAATCGGAAGAGCAGCACTGTTTACAGTGGGAAAGCTGTACAGAAGGTTCGTTGGATTTTGGTTTAAATCTGCATTTGTTCATTTACACACAATGGGGTGTTTGTATGCTCATCCTGGATGTTTCAACCAAGAAAAAAACATGAGATAACATTGGTATAATGCCAATATGAATACGTTGTATGAGAACATGTGAATACCCCTCTGTGAATGAGCATACTGGTACTGACTGGCAGCGATGATTTAGAGTTAAAAAGTACTTAAATATTCACTTTAGAAGACATTCATTAAAGCAGTGGAGTTGTATGGATGACATTTATGCTGAATGTCTTATTTTTGGAGCTTCAAATGTCGTATCACCATCCACTTGCATTTTAATGACCTACTGAGCTGAGATATTCTTCTATTTTTCTGCAAGCATTTCCTGCTGAAGAAAGAAATTCATACACATCTGGGATGGCATGAGGGTGAGTAAATGATGAGATAATTTAAATTTATGGGTAAACTATCCTTTTAATAATTTTCAAGTTCCTACTGCACATCAATTATTTTAAGATCAGTCATGAAACCGTACATGGTGCAAGCTGATAGGTCCTTTGAACACGTAATCTGTTAGACAAAGACGGATAAGTTAATGGGCTAATAAAATAGCATAAAGTAAGCTTCACTGTCTGCATTCCCATTGGTAGTCTCTATATAGCATCACTGGACATTTGCATAAAGTTGGTCACTGCTCAACATTTGTATCACCATCTGAATATGACCTCCTGTAGCCTGAAATCAAAATACCTCCTAAGCATTATGAAGCCAGGAATGCGAACTGGTGCCAAGGAGTCTGAACTGACCAGCATCTGGTCAGTGTGGCTGTCACAAAACACCCAAACTTTTCACCCCAAAATTCCTCAATGCAACACATTAAAGACTCTGCCAAATGCGGTGCATTGAAGTCTGAAGCAACCCTGTGCAAATGAGACAAAATGCACAGCTGCCTAATGCTATCTCCCTTGTAAACAAAGATAGTTCTGTGGACTCACCAAGATTCCTTCTCAGTCCATGTTGTACATTAGGAATGCCCTGAACATTAATGATCATTTACATGATTTAAAGAACATCTTCTTCAGAAACCCCCAGATTTGGCCATGGAAACCTAAGAAATTTTTTGTCCTTCAATTTGACCAATTTGACAAACTTAATGAGACATTTCCTGTGTCGCATACTAAAACTCTGTAAGAGATGAGGACTGCGGGAACTTTTCTTGGGTTTTAACAATGAATATACATGTATTATGAGCCATTACACAATTACAAATCTCCATTGTCTCATCATTCTACACTTCTGAACACATATAGCGTAATTTTATATGCTAAGATGCCTCACATGATACCTGACTGTGGTTAGAATCATATAATGCATTATGCTGACCTTGTGCGTACATGATTCTAAATTATACAATGTATAATAATGTATATTCAAATTTGAATGTGTAGTGAAGTAATCATAAATGTCATGTTTCATATGTCATTTACTTGCCCATGTATGTAGAGAACGTTAATGTTAGCAGATGTCATGTCTCTAACAATGATTTCATTATATAAAATTTATGATTAAAACATGTACTTTTTTGAGCGGGAAACAGAAACCTTTAAAAACAGACTCATCACCTTCAGATGGAGGTTCAGAGAGAAGAACACATGGTATCTGAAAAGACACTTCTGATTGGCTCATGACACCATTGGGATGCAGCCAACCTCAACAGTGCAAAGCCTCCCCACCTTGGACAAACACCCACTGCTCCTCTTCTTCTGTTCCTCTCTTGCCCTCGTGGCTCTTAGCCTTCTTCAGCTGGCTTTGCTTTGGTGTTTCTCTGCCCAAGTTCTGCACAATATAGGGTTCAGGAAAACTCAGAACGCAAAATTCCGAAGAGTTCTCTTCTCTGCACTACGACTAACACATGTGACAGGGAGTCACAAGTCTTCCTTGGGGAAGGCCACGCTTCAAAGCCACGCCTCATCACTCCAGAAACAAACTGAACACAATCTTAACAGAGGTCCAAAACATCAACGGAACAACCAGAACTTTCTACAGAGAACCAAAGAACCAAAGCAATGCACGGAAAAGCAAGTACATCTCCAAATGTTCACTGAAAGTGCTGGTGTCTCTTTAATATAATTTGAGCAACCCGATTGCAAATTGAGTTAGATTAAATTAAGTATTGAATGGTTCTCAAGGCTTTGTCTATAGACCCAATAAAGTAAAATTTTCTCTGTACAGATAATTTCCATTCACCTTCTGTTATAACACAATTACCAACCTTTAGAAATAAGGCCTTGTTTGTATTCAAAACTAATTTGTCTGTGGTATATTTTGATAAATTATCTCATCTCTCAAGAATGCGCTCTGAAGAACGAACCATATCTAAACATATGTGATATTTTTTTCAATAAGCCATGAGAATTAGTATTACTCCAATAAGTGAATTAATCGTAATTCCCTAATTAAGCTAATTTCTTACATATAAATTATGAGCAGATTCAACAAGCCTGTTGTATTACGATTTTAATGGAGGAGAATTTTATTCAGATTTCTAATCTGATCATTTGTAATTTATCCTACATATTAATGGTTGAGTATGTGACAGCTTAATAAAAATGTCCTACAATTATGTCAAAAGTACTAGTGCTTCAATATCAAGTCAATACTAAAATATAAAATTATTTTTATATTAAGTAACATATGTAAATTAATGATAACAGTCTATCTGCAGTATCAATAATGCCAAATACAGAATCAGTTTAGTACACAGTCTCGATTATGGCTGCTTTCCAGCATTTATGCGTTTGTGCGCACAGAAGAACACCATAGTGCCCTCCAAGCTTGATGAGAAACTCCGGGCTCTGGGCTTAAACAGCTCGCTGTGCAGCTGGATCCTGGACTTCCTGTCAGGCAGATGTCAGGTGGTTAGAATGGGCAGCAACATTTCCTCATCACTGACCCTCAACACTGGAGCCCCGCAGGGCTGTGTTCTCAGCCCACTCCTGTATTCCCTGTACACACATAACTGAGTGGCGACACATAGCTCCAATGCCATCATTAAGTTTGCTGACGATACGACGGTGGTAGGTCTGATCACTGACAATGATGAAACAGCCTACAGAGAGGAGGTGCACACTCTGACACGCTGGTGTCAGGAGCACAACCTCTCCCTCAACGTCAGTAAAACCAAGGAGCTTGTAGTGGACTTCAGGAAGAAAGACAGAGAGCACAGCCCCATCACCATTAATGGAGCACCGGTGGAGAGAGTCAGCAGTTTCAAGTTCCTCTGTGTCCACATCACTGAGGAACTCACATGGTCCGTCCACACTGAGGCCGTTGTGAAGAAGGCTCACCAGCGCCTCTTCTTCCTGAGACGGCTGAGGAAGTTCGGAATGAACCACCACATCCTCACACGGTTCTACACCAGCACTGTAGAGAGCATCCTGACTTGCTGCATCACCACCTGGTACGGCAATAGCACCGCCCACAACCGCAAAGAACTGCAAAGGGTGGTGCGAACTGCCAGAAACATTATCAGAGGTGAGCTTCCCTCCCTCCAGGACATATATAACAGGCGGTGTGTGTGAAAAAAGCTTGGAGGATCATCAGAGACTCCAGCCATCCGAGTCATGGGCTGCTCTCACTGCTTCCATCAGGCAGGCGGTATCGCAGCATCAGGACCCGCACCAGCCGACTACATGACAGCTTCTTCCCCCAAGCAATAAGACTTTTGAACACATGATCTCTATCGATCAACAATCAGCACTGCACTTTATTAATCTTCATCTTATTATCTCACACTGGACTGTCAAATATATTCTCCCCAATTCAATTAGTGTATATATATTTTTATATACCCTTATCTAGTGTATGTGTATTCTATATTGTGTGTATTGTTTACTGTACATTTTATATTAGTACTATGTTGTGTAATTATGTGTACATTTGATATGTAAATTGTTGTGTAATTATGTGTACATTTGTTATGTAAATTGTGTTGTGTAAGTATGTTGTTTATTGTAAAGTGGTTTATGTCTCGTCACTGTCATGACTGCTATGTTGCTCGGAACTGCACACAAGACTTTCACCTACTGTTGCACTCGTGTACACAGTAGTGTGACAATAAAGTGATTTGATTTGATTTGAATAGATTTGATTTGAAGAAGAGTGCTTGCAACTCATGATTGAACGGTGAACGGTCTTGATGAGGTGTAGGAAACTGTATTGAATTGGTTCATCCAGATGTAGGAAGAACCAAATATGTAGATATATAACTCTGGAAAAATAAGAGCAATATATATACAAATGTGCTTGAGGAATTTGCTTTAAGTCAAGGGCCAGGGCCTTAGCATTTTTTGCAAAACTCTTATTAAGACAAGGCTATGAACCTTGCAAACTTTGCCAAAGCTAGCAGCTATTTTGTTCTCTCCATAAGAACCCATTTTAGCCTATTTACCACCTTCTATCTTCTAAACGTAACCCTTTGGAGATAGAGCATACCTTTAGTTACATAATATTTCTCATAATCCATACAATTAAAACATTGAAAGGTTTTCTTTAAAGTGAAACCAAACAATTTACCCTCTTTGGTTTGAGTTATAAGCTATTCATTTTTGGTATGCCACTGAAACAGGAAACTTTTAAAAACACCATCACAGCTTAAAGGGTTAAAACACTCAATAATAGGCAATAAAGCTGTCAGTTGAACACAATGAACACAACATCAAACTATGGAAAGTCGTAAAGGACAAAAATATAGATTTTTTAAATCACGTTTTTAAGGTAAATAGTGTTAAAATCATGCAATGTATCTGAGGCTGAGACAAAAGTTAGAGGAACCTTTTAGATTTAGTTTCAGAAATATTTAAATATTTACTCTATAATAAAAGCTTAAATGTTACATATGTGAGGTGTCATTTATAAAGTTTATTTTATTTTGATGTGGGATATTCCATCAAAAATTGGCCCCATAAGAGCTGCTACTTTTCCCAATGTCCTAGATTGCTCATGTTCTCTGAACTCACAATTAAATGCACAGTCTTACACCAATTATGCATACCAAGCGTTAAAAAGAGAGCACTGCACCAAGTAGGCAAAAGACAGATAATTCATACCTTTGGACTGCCCCGGACTGCACACAGTAGCTTAGTGGTATAGCCCACAGTGGCAGCTCTGTCGTTGAGGGCTGCTGTGAACTTGGGAGCCTCACTGTAATCATGCTCCTTGTACTCTGGTGGTTTGTAGACAATACCTACAGGACAGGAGACAACAACCTCAGCCGGGACTGACAGTTGTGCGGAGGGTATAGCTGTTATGTGTAATTAAGACAGCCTAGAACAAAGTTTGAACATCAGCGGAAAAAATATATAAATTATGCTGCATTCGATTCAACTCGGAAAGACAAAGTTTACAACTTTCTACTTGGAAAAGTGCAATAGTTCCACCTTGGAAACTCATGGGGAAATCAACAACCAAGATGTGACATCACGCAAACACGTCGGCACCAAGAAAGATTTACAAACTTTTCTGCAAAATAAAATGCAGCTATGAGTCAAAGTTCTTCCATTACATAAAAATAAATCTTGTTTAGCAAATATTTGCAGAAAAAAGTGTGGAAAATACAAATAATTATATTCTCTTTTGATAATCATACACCTGTAGAAAAAATGCTAGCATTAAAGAGACACGTTTGTTGACAATCGGCAGATTTGTTTGCTTATGCGTCATCTTCCGAACATCATGCAATGGAATGCCTTTATGGTTAGCGATCAGAGATATCCAATCAGAATATCCCATATCCCACTTTGAATGAAACGCAGCATTATACAGCTAAGGGCTGAACAGCAAGTAGTTTTTTCTTCTGGTCGAGTCGGGCCAGTAGTTCAGATTTGTCCTTTTCCTGCCATTATTTTAACTGGCCTAGTTATTGGTTCATCAAATAACTAAATACCTTAATTTCGTTTTTAGAAACACATGTTTAAATGTGTCTGACATTTGTATATGTATATTGGCATTTTTCATTAAACATTATTCAATGTAAACATTAAAAGTTATTTACTTATATATTTATTTATTTTTAATTATTTAAGATATTTAAAACTTTTAAGTTATTCAAATTAAAACAATTAATTTATATTTTTTAACAACTTAACTGATATATCTAAGACTATCACAACTCATTCTCACAACTGCGACAAAACCTAATTTGCGCAAGTCTGCTATATAACCATACCTTGATGACATACCGTATGTAGATAATAGCAAAATTCGAACACAAAAATGTTCAATACTTCACAGAAATCCATATGTTTAAGTTTGCAAGGTGTAAAAAAAAAAAAAAAAAAAAAAAAAAAAAAACACATACATGATCAACAAAGGCAAGACTTATGAACAACGCTGCATTAGCAATTTGTTAAGTGACAGTACATGCAACATGACTGAAATTCTCAAACTGGCTGTGGGCCATTTGCAATCCTTACTGTTGAGCTCTGTTTACAGTTACATTCAGCATAGACTGTGTTCTGCCTTTTGTGCTTGCGGAACGCTTTTGCAATTACAGCTCAAGATGAGAGTTTACAACAGGCTGGAAGTGAAGTAGCATGTTTGTTAAAGCCACACTTAGTGCTGTGAACCACCTCTGGATGTAACAGTTAACTGATCCTAGAACTTCATTTAAATGTTGAGGGTCGACTTACACATCTTGCCAAATTATTGTCACTTTGTTGTTATGCCACCACTTCAGCATAATCCATGTTATGCAGATCCTGTGTACCTTCTTATGTGAAGAATGAGAACTGACATTAGCACTCAAGATAGAGCCAAGTGTTATCTGTTCACAAGGTGGAAACATTTAGGTCTTGCTTTCAAATTTTAGTGCCAACAAAATGGATTCACATGTTTTTACATGCTTTCAGCAAAATCTATGTATTTTTTTTTTTTTTTTTTTTTTTTTTTTAAATTCTGACTAAAAAGTGACCAGGTCCAACTAAAGTTATTTTGTGATTTTCTTTCACTTCAGTCATCAGGTTAAATTAAAACTGAAAAAAAAATTGGAATTGACCTCACCTGTTTTTTGAATATGAGCAACTTCTTTTGTTACAGCAGCGGCCTCACTGATCCCAACTTTGTTTTCAGCAAAAACTCTGAAGGTATACACATTTCCCATAATAAGGTCAGAGACTGTAGCGTTTAGCCTGTGGTAGTGTTCCAGAACTGTGAACCATTCCTGCCAAACACAACAATACTATTAACAAAAACCAATTCATCCAACTCATCAGTACTTTCACAATGCTTGAATAGAAAAATGTGAAGTAGCTTTCTGGATAGTGATAAAGAAAGGAATGTGCAGATGTTTTTAGTTACAGGTAAATATGAATTACATAAGTTAATATGATTGCTTTATACTCATTGATAGTAGAATACAGCACACCTAACATACAAAATACAACACACATGTGAGCATTAAACAGTTGCATAAATTATACCACTTCTCAATAGTTATGTAAAAACAGAACAGGGAGATAATATCAGTCACAATAATTTAAAGGTTTTCTGGCATGAGGAATCAAATTTTCCTTGATCTTTTGACACATAAGAGGGCATTGTGCTATAAAAACATACTGTAAGTTTCAGAACTGAAAACTTCCTAATATAAAAAGAAAATGTATTAAACCAAACTGCAAAAGGTCTTGTTTGGAATTTGTGGAACTTGTGACGTCATAAGGACCAAATACATCTGCATATGACTGCATCTTCAGCATGACATCAACACCTATTTTTCCATCATTATACCCTTGGCCCCGCCCACTGGTTCTCAGTTAGTCACACAGGTGAAGAGGAGAGAGATGGGCTTGTCATGAGAGATTAATCAATGCCAAAGTGGACTTACACAGGACACCTCCAAGTGCCTATCTGGATTTAAATGTTTTTCTACATAAATGTGAACAGCTTTTAAAAGATGCAACGTCAAGTTATAACTCCAAAAAAGATCACCCATTGTGTTTCATTCAGCTGTGCTGTCTTGTTTTGAAGGCATCCTGGACTGTTTTTGCACCCATCTGTGCTATTTTTAATTATCTGTCTTTTGTAAAAAAAAGCACTCAATGGACTTTTGATGCATTTACTGCTATTGACTGGGAGAAACACATACAATTATGTGTGTAAACAAACTGGAAAAATGTGAGATGGGAAGACCAGCGTCTCTGCTTTGGCCTGTTGAAGCACCCAACATCACGTGGATTGAACAACGTTTGCTTATTCAGAAGATTTCAGCATAGATTGCTTGTGAAACAATCACAAAATGATTCAAGCTTTACAAAAGAACTATTATTGAAAGATGGGGCAGTTAAAATTGGACTATTGGATGAAAAACTCGTTAACAATTTTATTCACTAATGTTTTTTAAATGTCATGACTATTTGATAGTTTATGCTATCCTTAAGTGAACAGTTTGATACATTCAGATTAAATGTGTTGAGTGTACATTATATGTTAACCCTGAAATATAGTACAATTTTTTGTTTGTTTATTTTCTTCTGATTAAGTTTAAAAAAGGCTTTATTGGAAGGACTTCACAATGTTAGCCAACTACAATAGAGGGAGTTTACATTGAAGTCTTAAAGGGCCAGACAGCTTAAAACTGATCGTTTCAGACTGAGGGCCAGAGACAGGGTGGAAAATTATGATATATGACCAAACTAAGTTTTTGAAAACTTTTTTAAACTTTACTAACATTGTTAGTGGATCTTAGGGAAGACAATAAAATTATATATATAAAAAAAAGAGTATGTCATGATACCTTAAATAAAAATATACAGTATATAAGAAAAAATACACCAAAAATGTTGTTCATATGATTCATGCACAATATTTCAAGTCTTCTAAAGCAATACAATAGGTCTGACTGAGGAACAAAGTGAAGTTTAAATCGCTGTTTATTGAGAATCTCATTCACGTTTATGTCAGCCTTGCCGCCTCAAGATTTTTCGCACCAGTTTGACGTCAATGGCATCAAGTGCAATTGCTAACTGTTCGCAACGCAATTGTGAATTGTTCACCCAAAAATGTAATTTACTCTTAAGTTACTCTAATGTTCATGTTGAATTAACCTCATGCTGTTTGAAACCCCTATGATGTAAATAAAAATGTGTTATTATATGGTAAAGTAGTCCATGCGGCTCGTGTATCATATTGCAAGTTTTTTGAAGATATCTGATTTTGGTGAGAAACACGAAATTTAAGTTAACCTGAAATGTATTAGCGAAAATCTTATGAGCATTATGAGTTCTGATGTGAACATACATGCCACTATGAACAAACTTCTTTTATGCACTCATAAATATGCAACAGACGTCAATATTTTAACATGAAAACACAAAATCTACTTTTATGATATTTTTGGTGCAATTTTAAGCTTTAAAGTCAATCAATATCAGCTGCCACTGTATTGAAAAGACTGAAATTTAAAAATGACACCTTTGTGTGCTGAAGAAGAAAATAATACAGGGTAGGAACAACATGAGGCTGAGGAAATTTTGACAGAATGTTCATTTGTGGCTGAACTATTCCATGATGTTTCAATATGATGTGTTTTGGGGCAAGTCTGTTGAATAACATTTCCTAATAAAAGTGTGTTGGCTTGGCATAGTACACAGTATAATATGAATGACAGGTTAAAATGCAGCCTACCACTCGAAAAGCAAAAAAACTTTCCTGGTAGGTTTCACCCAATAAACAAATCGTAAACAAACTGTTTACGATTGAATGCTTTGGCATAGAGTGCCTTTAGATGAAGTGTTTTTTAATGTACTTTATGCATTGACCTTCTTGTTTTCACATCAAGCTATAGCTGTTTTGTAATAAGACTCCACATAATGATAGTCTCTGAGTTATGAGCTGTCATCAGCTCTCTCTCTCTCTCTGTCAGCACTTACAGCTTCTGTGGCCCACACCTCAAACTCCCAGATACAATTTTATAGATAGACAAGTGTGATGTCCATATACAGACTCTTAAGACTCTTGGTTTAGATTTACAGGCTTGGCAAGTGGCTAAATTAGGCCTCACTTAAGCATGACGACATTCTTCCCACTTGAAGAAAGAGCCCTACTCACCATAATTTACACTGCTCCATATGTTAGATATAACTGTGTTAAATATTAGGGAAGTGAATTAGGCTTCTCCTGGTCATATTTGGTCATATTTTGCATAAAGAAAATTAAGCCTACATTTAGGACCGTTAAGATATTTTTTGCACTGTGACATTATTTTCAGGACATTTAAAGGTGCACTCAGCTATTTTTTTTCCTCATTTAAGCAGTTTTACTTCTAAAGAAATTAATAATAATTTTGAAACATATGTATAAATCATGATCACTCATGTGAGATGAAGAGTTCAGTCATATTAGTCATTCCTTATGAAGCAAGGGTGCTTAATGGGGCAGCCATTTTATGATCACATGACCTGCTAAATACTACTCGCTTAATCTCAGTAATTGCCCTGTTATTGGACATTTTTATTAATGGATTAAATTAATCCTGGTTTACAGTGCATAGTGAATTTCTACAATGGCATTGGTAATTGAAAACTATTGTGTTTAAATTTGTCAGCATCCTGGCAACTAGGTATCAGTGTAAGCCTGGGGTGATTACGTCAGTCGTAAGACAACCACTGGTCAATCTGGTTAACAGGTCAAAAGGGAAAGGTTTATAAACTAAAACAATAATAAATATAATAAATGATAATCTTAAAGGTCATGTTTTATTTCCTTATTTCACCGACCCCCCCCATACCAAGCCCCACCCCACACAGATTTTTGAAACGCAGAATGGCAGAGGAAGACTCAATCATATTAATGAGGAAAACGATACCTGATAGTGTTAGGTTTATGGGTCGGGTTGGGTTATATTTTTCTTGATCAATAAGGTTTTGCTTTCCTCATGAATATAAAGGACCCATCCCCATGCCATCCTATATTTTGGAAATTCGCCCCCACGCACTGTCTGACAGATGCCTTCTTTCTCTATGCATGATAATGTGTGTGTGTGTGCGCCTGCGAGGTAAGAGCGTTCACGGTATTGCGGATACGTTTTAGTGCAATGGTACACTGTAAAATGCTGGTCTTGGCGCAAGGTATTAATTCAAACACAATCAATTATGTCTAAAAGTACATGTACAAGCTTGATAGACCTGCCAATCTAGGTATGTCTTCAATATTAATCAAAAAACAATAACAAGAAATAAAGACTATTTATTGCTCTTGGTTGGATAACTTTAGTAGCTTTAAAAATATTCATGTATTATAATCATGCATGAAAACCTGTGATCAATTAAGTTTTATGGTAAACTGAACACATTTGAATACATATCGATTTGTTCGATCATTTGTTATTATTTTATTACTGTTGTTTCCTTGTCCTGAATAATTAGTTCAGAACTTAAAACAATGTTTACCTAATTAACAAATTAGTTAGTATTAGTCTTGATATTGAGAATGTACCGACTACTGAAATTTTGGTATTATGACAACACTGCATACAATACATGGTACTGTATATCTTACTATAATGGGATTATTAAAAAGTAGATCTAAAGTAGAAAAAAGAATACTTCAAAAAATGACAGTGCACCTTTAAGCACATTTTTCCTACCAATTGTCATATCCGTAATACGTCTAGATGTTTTATGTTAACTATTGCATTGTTTTCAGTGATGATTTTCATTACCGTACCACAGTATTTTTATTTTTTTTTCTGTAATACAGTTAAAAGAGATGCTGCTGTACAATGATTTTTTTTAAATAAAACATGACAAAATGAAAGGAAGTACCAACAGTGTACTATAAATACTTAATTTAAATAAATAAAATATTCACTTTGTGGTAATGAGAATTGCGGTCATGACAGTCATGAAAATATTTTCACAACGTAAAAAATCTTAATGCCCTAAATAGGCTTTATTTCTATTTGCAAAATGTTATTACCTTTATCTAATTTTAGTTCTAGATTACTCTCAGAGCAACATAAGCCTTGCCCTCACTACATTATTTTTGGTCAGATTTTGCTGTCGCAAACTGTGTCGAGGTCTGTGACAAAACTCCCAAAATGCAGTCAAATCGGTGCTCGCTGTTTTTGCCGATGATCGTTAAATATGAGGAATTCAGTGATATGTTCTGAGCCAATCTTTGGCTGTCATAGACACTGTGATATTTTCAATCATGTTTGATATTATCGCCACATACAGTAAGTGCTCCAGCCAATTACATCTTATTATGCATCTTCGTACAGAAATGGAAATACAGCTGCCTGCCTCTTCCCAATCAATATTTCAGCCATATTTTCTTTTTTAGTCTCTTCTTCTGTTTTCAAGACAGGGCGGAGGGTGGGCTGGGTCGTAATTTTACAAACCTGGTCCTTTATCAGGCTAATCAAGCCTCCGAGAGGGATAAAGGCTGACTGCGGACGGTGGTACAACAGAGAGAGAGAGACAATTTATGGGGCAGCTGTCCGTCCTATGTGTGTGTTAGTGTCTTTTTGATTTATTTCTTCATGAAACTATTATTTATATTGTCAAGCCGGTTCTTGCCTCCTCATTTCCATTGAACTGCTTTACACTGGTGCCGAAAACCCGGGAAGGAGGAGGGATATGCCGTAGTAGCTGAGGACCAAGCTACGGCATATCGGAGAACCAGTGAATACGTTTTGGCCTTTCCCCTCTCTTTTAAATTTGACAGTTTTTTGGTTGGGGAGGTAGTGCACTGTTACAGGGAGTACCCCCCCATCCCTGTTAAGGGTCATCCTTAACAGGGTTGCATGTGAGTGACTTACTCCAGTTTTCTTGTCAGCCTTCTGAATAGTGTATCCAGTGATCTCAGTGTTGCCGTTGTCTTTGGGAGGGGTCCATTCCAGAGCTGCATTAAAGCCCCAGGTGTCAACCATCTTGACAGAGGCTGGAGGACCAGGCAGATCTACACAAGAATGGTCAACCATGACAAATTGATTTAGTTTTCGAAGTTTGGATCATCTTCCATTCTAAAGTCTTATTCAGTACACAGAGGTATCAAGGAATGAACTAAGAATGAAAATGGGATGCCTCACCAACAATCTGGATTATGATGATAGCCTTGTCCTCGAAGCTGTCTACCTTCACACTTATCTCGTAGTTACCCGAGTCCTCCCTCTCGGCCTTGCGGATAAACAGGATGCTATCCTTGTCGCTGTTGCGGATATTTACCTTTTTTGTATCCAAAGGCTGGCCATCTTTAGTCCATGATATCACAGGTTTAGGTTTACCCTAAAAAATAGAGAATATATGATTTAAGAAACTTTATGTCATATGTTGCTTCCCTGTTTGCAATATAAATACAAAAGTCTTGGCTTACACAGAAGGGAATGACAAGGTTGATCTGTTCTCCAACTTGCTTGATGTATCTTGACCTCAGGAAGCGGGGCATGCGGATTTTGGGGCGATCTGAAAGAAATGAGATTCATAAAATATACAATACATATAATCAGTGTTGGGTAAGTTACTCATAATAAAAACTCCACTACAAATAAAAAATTACTTATAAAAAATATAATCATATAACTTTACTGATTTCTTCATTTTAAAAGTAATCGCATTACTAATTATTTTACTTTTGTTACTTTCTAAATCACTTTTCCAAGGAACATTTTTGGTTTTCCACTCAAATTGAAAATGTTTCTTTTCCTCCTCGTTCATTTTCACTCTTCAGCTGTCACAGAAACACTAGCAGACATACATATGAATTAATATTTTAAATGTACTATACAGTACATACAGTATTACTTTAGTGCTAGTAATGTATTTATACATAGTTACTCATTGCAAGTCAGAAACTGTTATCTGATTACAAGAATTTAAAATGCAGAATGTGTTACATTACATTTTGTTACATTACTGTTTTTACTAAAACAGTAATTAGATTACAGTAACTAATTACTTATTAATCAAATACACCCAACATTGCACATAATAATAAAAAACTGTTTTTTTCCACACTTTCAATCATAAACTATTAAATTTAATTATAAAATATGAATCATTACGTCTAAAACTAATGATAATTTAAACAAAGAGTGAAATAAACATGAGCAATTTCAATATTTATTGTGTGAACATTTTTAGAAATGTTTAAAAATTATGTCATATATATATATATATATATATATATATATATATATATATATATAAATTGTTTTTTTTTTCTAAAGTTTATGTCGAAGTACACTAATCTACATCAACAAAAATGTCAATGAAGAGCATGCTTGAGATGAAATATGAAAATAAATATTTAGGGTAAATATCTCTCATAAGTGGAGTTTTTTTAATGGGCATAATTTCCAATCAAACTGTAATTTTGCTAAAATTTAAATATGCAAATATTGTTTAATTGTGTGTATTTTGGATGTATAAAATATTAGCTATGTAATTAGCATTAGCAAGACAAAGCAGTTTAAAAACATTAATTTCCATCAGTATAATTTCCACCAAATAATTCTATTAAACACAACACAGAATTTGAAATGCGCTGGAAATGACACTGTGGTGGGAAATTTCCTGAACTTTAAAAAACAATTGTACCTTAATCTTCTGTGATGCATGTACATCCATTGTATGACATTGTTTTATTTTACTTTCTAAAAGTACACAGTGCTAAATTATTTAAACTATTACCTGGTTTATTCTTGGTTTATTGGGAGAGCCTGTTTGTAGTGATGTTACGATGTATCTTAGTTTGCGGGAATGCATCCAAAAATAGATAGTGTGATTAAAAAAATGTGGAAAGGAATGTGAAGGTCATCACATGCCTGTCTGTCTGCTGGTCAACAGCATTAATATTAGTCCCGTCTTTGTAAAGAACAGACTCATCCGCACAAACAGAATTTGAACTAGTTGCTTCTTTAAATTGTAGTGGCTGTACACAAATAAATGTAAATAAATAAATGAATTAAAAAACTGTGATATTTGAGGCACATTAAAATAAATGTTGTTTGCCTTTAATTTTCAAAATTTTAAAGGGGGTTTCTTTATTAAAGAATTTTTAAAACACTACCATGAATCTCCATCAAAAACAAATCTTCCTGCTGAAAAGACCAACTTAGACCAGCATGAATTTCCATGCTGGTCAAGATTTGCTTATGCTGGTTAGTTTCGGGACTGGTCTAAGTTATCTGTCAGCATAGCCATACTGTTCAAAGATGGTGAAACTGGTCAATCAAGGAAACTTTGCTGGTTAAGATAATTAAGAGGTCTATTGGGGAACATATACCTGCACACCAGCAACTAAAGCTGGAGACCAGCATTGAAAACACATAAGCCACATTGGTCATTTTACCAGGGCTTCTTTTTGTTTAGAAGGGTATTAGAAAATGTGAGCACTGATCACTTTCTCCATAGACAACAATGTGTTACCCACCACACAGCCTTTGACCTCTCAAAGATCTGATCCTTACTGGCTGTCCCCTCCTCACAAATGTCACAATACACTTTCTGACTAATAGCATCACAAATCTAGCTCCCCTTTTATTTTTAACAACTAAATATGCAATTGATCTTCAATCACTCGATTCAATCACTTTGGTAGAAATTATTTATCGTTAGGGGTGCTTTCCCCATCATTTAATCACTGACATGGAAGCACTGCTGTGTGTGTGTTTGTGGTGTGTACATCAGTGTATTGACTTTGCGCCGACATATTACATAGGTTCCGCACTCCCAACAGGTGTTTATGGTGGTTTACGCTGTATTAATGGTAAACATGTTTATCACAAATAAGAATAATTAAGTGTAAAACTTTTTACATTAAATCGCATGCGTTAACACGTTCATTCAGACAAGTCAAGTCAAGTGGTTTTTATTGTAGTTTCAACCATATACAGTTAGTACAGTACACAGTGAAACGAGACAACGTTCCTCCAGGACCATGGTGCTACATAAAACAACATAGGACAAACACAGAACCACATGAGACTACACAGACTAAATAACATACCTATATAAAGTGCACGTGCAAATGTGTACAAAAAGTACGGGACAGTACAATACATTTCTAACAATGAACAGGACAATAGACACAGTAAGAGACAGTGCAGCGCCGTCCAGTACACAGTAGTGTAAAAGATGACAGTTTCTAAAAATGCCAAATATAAACATAACATACTATGAGATAGTGTTCTATGCACATAGCAGTTACTGAGTTACCAGCCAGTTATAAAGTGACAATAATTAAAGTGCAACTCAGGACATGTGTGTGTGTGTGTGTGTGTGTGTGTGTGTGTGTGTGTGTGTGTGTGTGTGTGTGTGTGTGTGTGTGTGTCAAACCAGTCTCTATTGAGTATTGAGGAGTCTGATGGCTTGGGGGAAGAAGCTGTTACACAGTCTGGCCGTGAGGACCCGAATGCTTCGGTACCACTTGCCAGATGGTAGGAGGGTGAAGAGTTTGTGTGAGGGGTGTGTGGGGTCGTCCACAATGCTGGTGGCTTTGCAGATGCAGTGTTTATAGTAAATGTCTTTGATAGAGGGAAGAGAGATCCCGATGATCTTCTCAGCTGCCCTCACAATCCTCTGCACAGATTTGCAGTCCGAAACGGTGCAAGTCCCAAACCAGGCAGTGATGCAGCTGCTCAGGATGCTCTCAATAGTCACTCTATAGAATGTAGTGAGGATGGTGGGTGGGAGATGTGCTTTCCTCAGCCTTTGAAGAAAGTAGAGATGCTGCTGGGCTTTCTTGGTAATAGAGCTGGTGTTGAGGGACCAGGTGAGGCTCTCTGCCAGGTGAACACCAAGGAATTTGGTGCTCTTGACGATCTCCACAGAGATGGTCAGCGGAGAGCGGTCACTCTGTGCTCTCCTAATGTCAACAACCATCTCATTTGTTTTGTTGACATTCAGAGACATCTTGTTGGCTCTACACCAGTCCGTAAGCCGCTGCACCTCCTCTCTGTATGCTGACTCGTCGTTCTTGCTGATGAGACCCACCACGGTCGTGTCATCGGCGAACTTGATGATGTGATTCAAGCTGTGCATTGTTGCACAGTCGTGAGTCAGCAGAGTGAACAGCAGTGGACTGAGCACACAGCCCTGGGGGGCCCCCAGTGCTCAGTGTGGTGGTGGTGGAGATGCTGTTCCCGATCCGGACTGACTGAGGTCTCCCAGTCAGGAAGTCCAGGGTCCAAATGCAGAGGGAAGTCTCCAGGCCCAGCAGGTTCAGCTTTCCAATCAGGTGCTGGGGAATGATTGTGTTGAATGCTGAGCTGAAGTCTATGAACAGCATTCGAACATATGAGTCCTTTTTATCTTGGTGGGTGAGGGCCAGATGGAGGGTGGTGGTGATTGAGTGAAACTGCAGTGGGTCTAGTGAGGGGGCAGCTGGGTCTTAATGTGCCTCATGACGAGCCTCTCGAAGCACTTCATGATGATGGGTGTGAGTGCGACGGGACGGTAGTCATTGAGGCAGGACACTGAAGACTTCTTTGGCATGGGGACGATAGTGGTGGCCTTGAAGCACGTTGGAAGGACAGCGCTGCTCAGAGAGATGTTGAAGATGTCGGTAAGAACATCTGCCAGCTGGTCTGCACATCCTCTGAGCACTCTGCCAGGAATGTTTTCTGGTCCAGCAGCCTTCCGTGGGTTGACTCTACGTAGAGTTTTCCTCACATCGGCCGTGGTAAGACAGAGCACCTGGTCGTTTGGAGGAGGGGTGGTCTTCCTCACCACTATGTCGTTCTGCACTTCAAACCTAGCTTAGAAGTCTTTCAGTGCATCTGGAAGGGAGGCTGCGTGCTACCGCGGCGCCATCTTGGATCAATCCATTCCCTAGACAGCTCTAAAAATAAGTCTAGTTCGCTATAATTATTATATAAGGCTTATTCTATTTTTTATAAATAAAAATACAATTATTAATTATTATTTTATTCATTTAATTGCCTCTTTTTAATATTAGATAGTAGAAAAATAAAGATATTATATTTACAGGATATTGATATTATATTTATCTTTATTTACCTATTATACATTTATGCTTTTTATACTTTACATACAAGAAAACTATCAAAATGTATCCATTTTCTGTTTGAAGAGGTATTACAAATTGACAGGAACTTTGAAAGCATTTGTGTGTCTGTTGGCTCATCATTTCTCTTAATCTGTGAAAAATTTATTTTTTATGGTGTCAGTGATGTTAGTTATTTTCAATAAAAAGTGTAAATTTCACATGAAAAATAATACATATTAACATATATTTTAGGTTTTCACATACTATTTGTTACAAAAAAAAAAAAAAAAAAAAAAAAAGTGGCACTTCTGTATTCTGAAGTTTTAATGCAATTAAAGTAATATGTAGTAAAATTGAACTCCAGGCTCAAAGGTTTTTAAGATGATTTGGTTTGTAACAGTTAGGGTCTAATCACCCCTAAAATGAATTGTCAATCAAATACGTCTTGTAACTTCATGTTTTACAAACAAACAAAGGAGTAGTCATAGATACAGGTCTGCTACCCAGGTTGCAAAGAGGACTTCATGTGACTGTTCCAGATTATTCTTCGCCCAGAAATGTTTCAGCGCTTTATAAAATTCCCTTCTGTTCTGGCGTGTTGAGGGGTCTGCTGTGCCTTGTTGAAACTGTCTATGTTTACTGTTACTATACTGTTATGTATGTTGACTATGTTGATGATGCTTGAATAAAATGCAGCACATTGCAACAAATTTACTTGCATGGAGAATAAATAAAGAGAGTGAGCGGATTAGGGTCAGGTTCAGTGTTAAAATTTGAGGTTACTGGACTGGTTGGGTCACACAGCCTTGGGTACCAGCCAGGTTTGGGCTTCAACTTTAGACCTGTACAGACATCTAGTAATGAACCCTTTTCACACGTCCATGTGTCACGAAGCGGAAGTCGTCATAGTTGGCTAAATTTGAATGGCTGTGAATGGGAGACCATAGCAAATTTAATGAAAAAAAAATAAATAAAAAAAAATCAACGATTATGCTTTCTTAGCTTTGCAAAAGAAGATAAAAATATATAGTGCTGGATAACATCAGTAAGAAGAGAGAAACAGGCCACTTTTTTGTCACTCCCTCAGCAGATGCGTTAGAAGCCTCATCACATCTGTGGTAACTGATTTTTTTTTAAAGTTATTCAGGGTAATATACTACAAAGTACAATGTTATAAATTTACACAAAATACTTTAAAAATTAGAAATCTAAAAAGCTGCTGCATTTACATTGTTAAAGAAGGCAGAAACACTTCATAACAGATCTGTGAAAAGGGTCTATAGGTAAGGTTAGGTTTATTTTGGATCCACAATGGTTAGTGGGACCAGAATACTTCAATCAGCAATTCAAGAGTCAATTCAAGGGTCAAGTGCTGGAGCAAGGAATTAAACACGGAATACAAACAGTTCTTGCTCCTCCACTTGTTCAGTTCACACAATCCTCTTTGCTGGAAACATATTCACATACATATACACAATGTATTTGCTATGTTTAGGAGGACAACGTATATGTTTACAACCCTTCACAGTCCTGAGCTCAGATTGCATTGACAGTCTTGCTTTAGGTCTTTATGTTTGTAATTTAAATGCTAATGAAAGCTCTTGTCAGCACAAGCTAGAGGGATTTATATACACACACATCTGTTCAATCCATTGAGGGCAAGAGAGGTAGCACCAGGCTGAAGTCCTCAGGAACTGCACTGTAATCTGAGCTTAAACATTAGGCCACGTTATCCAGGGCTCAGAGAATAGACAGGAGATTTATATCACTATGAAGTAATCAGTGTAGGAGATGACATTCACTGCCCATCACTTTGATAGGTACCCTACATATGGAGATATGCCCTTTCAAACTGCTCAGGTGGAATGCACACTCACCCACAATCTCCCGGACGGGAACAGACTCAGCCAGGGTGGCAGGCTCACTGCAACCTCCGGCATTAACGGCCACCACTCGGATGTTTAGGATGTCTCCGGTTGTCAGGTCCTTGATGACGAAGCGGTTGGACACGGTGAGCTCTGTGTTGGCGACCACCCAGTCAGAAGCTGCATGGTGTAAAAATGGACAGATAGAGTTTCACAAACAAATTACTCATAAAAAGAATAGTTCACCCAAATATTTTAATCCAAAAGAAATGGTGACCAGTCACAATGTATAAAATATACATTTTCTATACATTCTCTCTATATTGATAAAAATAATTATGGTATAATCTACCAGTTAAAGATTACAAATGAATTAATACAAGCTATCAGCGATGTCAGTATAGATCCACAAATCTAAATGTGGTGTGTGCAGATACAGTGACAGCTGGTTGAAAGCATCCTGTCCTAATAGGGAGACTTAGTTATAAATTAGTCTGCTGATGACATTTCTAAGACAGGTGCTTTGACAGATAGTCATAACCTACTTTTCTGGAGACATCTGATAGTTCTGCGTGTTTTACTTTCAAGATGAAGGCACGATAATTGTAACAACCCATAATCTCACAAGCTTATCAGCAATAATGATGACACTATGTACGCACATCCTTCCTTGCAGTATTCCACAGTATATCCATTCAGTCCAGAGTCTCCAGTGGTCTCCGGGGATCTCCATTTAAGAGTGACTGAGGTATCGTTGACATCTTCTACTGCGAGGCTCCGAGGAGCACTAGTGGGCACTGCAAATTCAATAGACACATAAAATAACAATCATTTAATGGTATAAACTTTGTGAATTTAAATGTTAATGTCAAGAGTGTATTCTTTTCAATGTTTAAATACTTTCTCTTATCCATTTAGATTTAATAATTTATGGTATCATGTGTTTTTATCCATCATGACTAACAAATGAGGAACATCACAAGAGCCAACAATATCTGCAGTACCACACTGCTAAGTTTCATGAGTAAGCAAAACTAACAAATGCAGATATGTACAGAAAAGGACAGGAAGAATTTATTCTGTAATGGGAAATGTCTTTGTTTATGGACAGATATCGATAGACAACTATCAGATGAGAGAAAAGTGATTGGATGGACGGAAAGTTGAATTGATGGACTGATGGATGGATGGATGGATGGATGCATGGATAGTTGAGTAAATCTACAAATGATTGAATGGTTGGTTGAGTAGACCAAGTGTAGAGTGATTGGATGGATGGATGGATGGATGGATGGATGGATGGTTGGATGAATGAATGTGTGGGTGTAGAGATGGATGGATGGATGAGTATACAAATGATTGGATGGGTGGATGGATGAGTAGACAAGAGATGGGATGGATGGATAAATGGATGAGTAGACAAGTGATGGGATGGATGTAGAGATGGATGAGTAGAAAAGTGATTGTATGGATGTAGAAAGGGATGGATGGATGGATGGATGGATGGATGGATGGATGGATGGATGGATGGGTGGGTGGGTGGGTGTAGAGAAGGATAGACAGTTGGATGGATGGATGCCCTTGGCACTTTATTATTCCCCTTTATGGACATTTTATTTTGATTATTATTTCCAATAAATGTCTCTCCGAGGCATGATTCCACACCCACTGTGTATGTCTCGTGCTCACCCTGCTACACATTGTAAAGATTACCTGCTGGAGGTGGAGGTGTTGGTGGTTTAGGTGGCTCCTCTACTGGTGCAGCCTCAGCAGGAGCAGCTAATGTTCAAATATGCAGGAACATTAGGATTCAGAGAAAAAAATCATTTATATATTTATATATATATATATATATATATATATATATATATATATATATATATATATATATATAATACAACCTCAACATACAGTATGTTCTCCTTTCTTTAATGAACTGTAACCTTGAGGGTGTATCTCAAATTATAAAACAATTCTTTGCACCTAAACTCTGAAATAAAATTATTAAAAGTATGATAAAACCAAAGATGATTTACCCTCAGCTGGAGCATCAGTGGGCAGAGCAGCTTCCTCTGTATGGCCTGATAGCAAATCGGTAGAGTTTCATTAGTACAGTGCTCAGCTTAGAAGAGGTCACTAGATTAGAACAGTTCTTAACAAGCAGCATTTATTTGTTTAGTAATGGTAGTTTACCAGTTGCAGGAGCCTCAGCTGCAGCACCTTCTTCTACAACAGGAACTTCAGCAACGGCAGCTATTGTTAAATGTTAAAATAGGTTAGTTGTGTCTGTAAAAGTCAAGGCAATAATCACAATCATCTATAGCTCATATAAAAAGCTATAAAACAGATATGAAAGCGATTTGATTGTTTGTGAGAGACAACAAAAATAGACTCAATATTGTTGTTAATTTTGAAGTTTGTCCTCATCAAAGGATTCCACTCAAGCAGGCATAGACATTGTAAAACCAATGCACATCTTAATGTACAAAAACTTTTCAAGAAAGAATAAGAAAACATCAAACCCAAAATACAGAAAAATGTCAAAGTCTTAAAGACAAAATCATTATTCAATACATAATTGTGGGTTACTGCATGAAAATTTGAGACATGATTGGCATACAATGACTGGCATACGTCATGCAGAACATCATCTGTAAATGCACACAAAAACTGCCATTTGTGCACTGCCTGTAAAAAAAAAAATTATATATCTGAATATTCAACTGTGTAATTCTGTACTGTGTTATTGTTCTAGCTTTCTCCTAAACTTAGGTCCCACCTTAAGGGGCATCATCCTCCCAGCAGGGGTAGTGGCTAGTGTTACATGTTAAATAAATGTTAGAGGATGTTAGGTATATGTTAGCTGATAGGTGGTCATAAATATAAATGCCTATATACATCAAGGCCCAGTGATCTCTTAAATGGATAGTTCACCCAAAAATGATCTCATCATTTACTCAACCTCATGCCATCTCAGATGTGTATGACTTTTTTTCTTCTGCTGAACACAAACTAAAATTTTTAGATTAATATTTCTGTTCTGTAGGTCCATACAATGCAAGTGAATGAGTACCAACTTTTTGTTGCTCCAAAAGCATCCAATTGTTAAATCCATATCTTCAGAAGTAATATGATAGGTGTGGGTGAGAAACAGATCAATATTTAAGTTTTTAATATCAATCTCTACTTTCACTTTCACATTCTTCTTCTTTTGTTTTTGGCAATTCACATTCTTTGTGCATAATGTCACCTACTGTGCAAGGAGCAGAATTTCTTTTTAAACATGACTTATATATTGAGCTGTTACTTACACACACCTATCACTTCTTAAGATATGGATTATCCACTAGAATTTTATGGATTACTTTTATGCTGACTTTATCTGCTTTTTGGAGCTTCAAAGGCATGATCACCATTCACTTGTATTGTATGGACCTACATTGTTGATATATTCCTCTTAAAATCTTCCTTTGTGTTCTGCTGAAGAAAGAAAGACATACACATCTGGGATGGCAAGAAGGTGAGTAAATGATGGGACAATTTTCATATTTTGGTGAACTATCCCTTTAAATAAGACTATTATTGACAGAGCTACTAAACAATTGCAAGAAAAAGATCTCACCAAAACCTGTTGTATATCTTCAAAAGACTTGGAATATGAACTCACATGGATTATTTTTATGATACTTTTGTGATATTTTTAAGCTATAATGTAAAATCCTTTTCAATATAATGGTAGTGAATTTTGATATTGTATTGAAAAGGATTTTAACATGGATCGTGGTTTTTATTAAAACATCTCTGTTTGTGTCCCATAAGAAAAAAGCAATAAGGTTTGGAACAACATGAGGGTGAGTAAATAATTACTTTTCATTATTTTGGGGTGAATTAATCCTTTAATACAAAGCACATAAAATGAGTACATTAAATGTTGTTTCCCTTTTTTAGTAGTGCAGCGGTTGGAGAAGCTTCCTATAGCTGGTGTTAGAGATTTTCTTAAAGGTCTTTAAAATAGATTTTCTTAAAGAACTTTTATTACCACTATTACACTATTATTACATTTTTGTAAAGAACATCAAGTGAAGTTCACAGTGTGTTGTCCAGGCTGCATGTCCTCGGCAACATGTTACATTCGTTCTTAAATTCGTATACTGTAAAGTATGCAGTATCTTACATACGTTGCCTGTGATGATATATTCTAAACGTTAAATATGGTCTCTATAAAAGTTTTTTAAACAATGCAAAGTATCTTTAAAAGAGATGTTGTTGGGCGTAGAGACATATTTAGAGATCAGTTCATGCATTGTGCTCTACAGTGACCGGAGTACCTTCAGGAACAGGTGCATCCACAGAGGGGACAGTTTCTGCCGGAACCGCTCCGGTTGGAGGTGCCTCAGCAGGCGGTGCTTCTGCCGTGGGAGCGTCAGGGGTGGGCTCCGGTTCTGCGGGTTTCTCTGCAGCCTTCTTGGCCGACTTTTTGATGGGTGCTGGTTTGGCTGGCATGGTGCTTGGAGGAACACTACTGGACGGCCAGTATTTGGAATGACGCTGTCTTTGGGGATGTTCAATTTATACAGGCTCAGAGTGTGGACCCTCGATTCAGGACTCCTCCTCTTCTTTAAATAGCCACCAGTACACTCAAAGTCAGTTCTTATCAATTCCCAGACCTAAATATTAGAGCAGTTCTCACCTCGTTGTGTAAGGGTATCATTTACGGTAATTGCGCTTTAAACGCCATTCATGTGTCAACTTTATTCCCATCTGTTGAGGTTTGTCGCCCTCTTTCGTGTAAGCTTCGTAAATGCAGTGTTCCCCTCAGCGTGCTGGACTCAGACGATTGAAATCTACGCTGCCTTTACCAAGCTTACACAGGAGGACAACAAACTTTATTTTAAGCTAATTAAAACGTCAAACTACGTATTGTTACCTGTATAATAACTTTTTCTGCATTGGCTACTGTCATAAGACTATCCATCCATCCATCCATCGTCAACCGCTTATCCTGTGTACAGGGTCGCGGGGGGCTGGAGCCTATCCCAGCTAACATTGGGCGAAAGGCGGTAGCAGTTCATGGCAGGGCCACACTTAGACAGACACACACTCACATCCACACCTAGGGCAATTTTTGGAGACACCAATTAACCTAGCCTGCATGTCTTTGGATGGTGGGAGGAAGCCGGAGCACCCAGAGAGAACCCACGCAGACACGGGGAGAACGTGCAAACTCCACACAGAAAGGCCGGGGCAACCGGGGTTTGAACCCATGACCTTCTTGCTGTGAGGCGACAGTGCTAACCGCTGCACCACCCGTCATAAGACTAATGTACTTTTAAATTGTGAGAGCGCGAATGTCTGTGGAGGGATAAGGAGAGCGCGTGGATAACGAATACTTCATTCACAGCAGCGTCATCTGCTCACAGTCACGTCAATGGATTATACTGTTTAAAGTGTTTTTGGATCGTTCCGCTGACGAAACACTGGGGGAAATCTTTCCAAGAAATTTCAGTATACAAAAAAACTACACAAAACACGAGTTTTGGAAAATTATATGTGATCTAGGCGCTTTTTCATATTGTATACAGTGCATGTCAAGAGATAGTACGTCCATCCTTCACAGCCTCGTATTCATTCTCATCAAAAAAAAAATCAAAGATGGCGCTACTGTGAATGAGGTGTATACCAAACGCAGCGAAAAGCAGGTTTGATTGCTCTGTGCTTTTCATACTATGCTTAACCCTGGTCTTAACAGCTGTGAAATGTACACTTTAACATCCATCTGATCATTATAAATGCGTTTTGGCTGTAAATACTATAAAGTGATCTTAATATCTACATATTATAAAATGTTGTGCTCCACTGATGTCATTAAACCTCCATGTGAAGATCTGGTAAAGTTAGTTTATGGTAAAATAATACATATAAAAAAAAAAAAAAAAACATTAAAGAAAGAATTCTCAAAACCACGTATGTTCGGAACCACACATTAAAGCTGGGAGAACATTAAAAGTTTTCTGGGTAGAACCAGGGTTGCACATAGAGATACATTATATGGAGACTGCTGTCATTGTAAGTATCTTGCCAAAATGCTTGATTGAAAGACCTTTAATTGAATTTGAATTGAAACTGACTATTTTTTAAAAGTAAACCTTTTCTTAGCTTTAAAATTGACTGATGAAATAAAAAGATTTTCTCAAAGTAACGTTGATGCACAAAATTAGTAAAGAAACCCATTTAAAGACAATTATCTCAATGTCTTCTTGATTATGTAAGGCTCTAGGACACCAGTTTTTGAAACATACACTGATATGCCAAAACATTATGACCACCTGCCTAATGCGCTGTTGGTCCTCCGTGTGCCGCCAAAACAGCACCAGCTCTCAGAGGCATGGACTGTACAAGACCCCTGAAGGTGTCTTGTGGTATCTGGCACCATGACATTAGCAGCAGATCCTTCAAGTTCTGTAAGTTGCGTGCTGGAACTGCCATGTATCAGACTTGTTGGTCCAGCACATCCCACAGATGCTCAAATGGATTGAGTTCTGGGGAATTTGGAGGCTAGGGCAACACATTGTACTCTTCATCATGTTCCTCAAAGTATTGTGAACCAGAGGGGATAGACATTATTGCCCTTGCATATCGATAAGCCTTGGGTGCCCAACACCCTGTCACCAGATAGTGGTTTGTCCCTCCTCGGACCACTGTTGGTAAGTACTCACAACTGCTGGCCGGGAGCATCCCACAAGCCTTGCCATTTCAGAGATGCTCTGACCCAGTCATCTGGCCATAACAATTTGTCCCTTGTCAACGTTGCTCATGACTTTACTCCTGCCCATTTCTCCTGCATTCAACACGTTGTCTATGAGAACTGATTGTTCGCTTAACATCTAATCTACCCATGACACATGGCCTTGTTAGGAGATGATCAGCGTTATTCGGTTCACCTGTGAGAGGTCATAATTTTGTGGCTCATCGCTGTATCATCACTATATCCTCAAACCAGTTACCTGAAATTGTTAAACTTGAAATTTAGCTGATTTATAGTTGACACTTACAACCCTCGATTATAGGATTTAGCTGCTTTTATATGTCCAGATATAATGTTAATAAAATCATTGCAATAATTACCAAATAATATGTTCCAACTAAAACAAGAATAAAAGACCAGTGAGAAGGCATGTTAGTGTAGGGATGGCACGGGTTTATTGAAAACTTGAGTGAATATTTGATGGATGAAATTCTCTCAGATCAGCACATGCCTTTATCACCTCTTTCCAGCAGACAGTCTGTAGATTGCAAAAAATAATAATACAAAACGACAACAACAAAAGTGTCTCATCTTAGGGCCGGATCTTCATATTTTACTGTGATTGTGGTCGCAGAAGCGGTAACTATTTACAATGTTTACAATTGCAATGTTCTATACAAATATAGAAAGATTTATTAAAAGAATTAAGACAAAGCAAGATTCACGTCTTAAAAACAAACATGAAGAGATATAGTTTTTGTTTGAAATCTCAGTGGGATAGGTAGGTCCAATGTGTTTTTTTTCCAGACAAACAATGGTGACATACATCAACATTAAAACACCATTAAATGTGCACATTAGCTTCATCACATACCATTGTTATCTGTCATTGGTACTAATGACTGGACCCAGGCTAAAATGCTACACCAACACTGCATAGTGACAACAACCCAGAAATATGTTTTGATTAAACACATTTCAATCATATATAGCATGTTTCATCTAAGACAAGTGGACAAAAACATGATTTTACAATGTACAGGTTTTGTATTGTTATTGTGCCTGTGTGAACATTCAACATTACAAGTCGAAAGTAGAAAATAAATAAATTAATCAAAGCGTTCCCTCTGCTAGTTAGACAACCCATTTGAGGATGTCCTAACTTTATCAGGTCGCTAAATTCCCCTCTTATGCAAGAAAGCAGATTGGATATATCACACTACACTAAGATGACATCTTTAACACGAGGAGACATATTGATTTGGAGAGTGGGAAATGGCTTTAGTTTGTGCTAGCCGGCAAAGTAGCCTCGTTTTCCATGACATTTGGAAACAAGACCACCAGCGAGCTCAAAAGCAAGCATAAAAAAAGCATAGCAAATTCGCTCACATTCTTATCCTCAATAGCAAACAATCCCTTGCAAAATACATAATAGTTTAGGTATTGCAATGTCCAACAAGTTGGCTAATATTAGGCACATTTTCAAGACAAACTATAGGGAATCGTCCCCCAAATGATCCATTAGCAATTAAGGGAAGTTTATGATCGTAAAATGAGCTGTTAAGACAGATTTGAGGTACTGGTGTGAAGTGAAGCACTGCTGCCACTTTCCTTAAATTAGTTTTTTGAGTTGTTGTGGTCAATTTATGTATAAGCCAATTCAATACCTTGTACGATCCGGAAGAGAATAAAGGAGGAAACTGTTTACATAGGCAACATGACTTTGTGGCAGTTAACCTGCAGGAAAGGCGATGAAGAGAGATGACTATGAAATTCCATTGTTACGGCGAAAATCCTTACTGTAATGCAAGTCTAGCAAGACACATTCAGTTTATATTTATTGTATTTAATCCTTGCAGTGTTAATTCTACTGTATACCTTTTTCTTTTTTTTTTTTTTTGCTTTCTTCTGGCTTTTTTTCTTCTTGAAAATCATATTTACAAATGTCAGACTAAGATGCTGTAGTAAAAAAAATCATACAAAAAGACCTTTATAAAACACTTCTCTGATTATATGTCTGACAGTAACAGGACACTTAAACACAAGAGCAAGCATCATCAAGAGCACTAGGCGTGTTGGCAAACAATTGTTTTTTTCATAGCAGATATCACCAATTTACATTCTGCGTACAATAGCATGCCTTTAAATTTGACATTGATAGAGCTAATACTAACACCGGTTAGTACACATAACTGACACATTCAATTTCAATTATGTCATAGTAAAATTTTAGGTAAAAGATAACTTTGCTCTTGTAGATTTGTTGCCAGCACATCCTTTGTGCATCTCATGATAAGGTGCCTTTTTAAACTTCATCATTCATCATTATTTTCCTCAAAGTTATAGTTTTCATGCACATACAGTTCTGGGCACCTGTAATCATTAGTTACAGTCAAGCAATCATTGTTATTATGTGTGTTTAATCACAAGTTTTTGTTAATATTTTGGCATTATTACTGTTACGGATTATAAAATGATTTGAGAAATTCTAAAAGACCTAGAGTCACGTTGGGTTCCTTTGACTTGCCATTACCCTAAATTAAAGCCAATTATGACATCATTTCCAAGATTGGCTACATTGTTACAGAAAACTAAGGACACAAGTGCATGTAAATCTATAATCTAACATGGATGTTACTTCACTTTGAACCTCCAGTATTTACAAAGACATTTGTTTCAACCACTTTGGCTTTGTTCACACTGCACACAATTCTGATTTGTTTTTCAGATCCAGTATTCAGAACTGACTGTATGCGCTTTAATTTCGCAAGATGGACCCATTTGTTCAGGCAGTGTAGTTAATATCCAATATATCGAAATTGGTTGTACTGATGTACGCCAACTAAAAATCGGACTTGGTCAGTGTGAACCAAGTCATTGATTATCTTTATGGTCCATGAGCACCTAGGGAACCTAAGGTCAAAGGTCAAGCACACAAAAGTAAGTACTGAAGGTAAGGCCAGAAACATACTCTACGCATCTTGTATGAAAGACAGACTGTCTATCTTTCCACTTGTGATCGGATCACCTGAAATGGATGTTAATCCTAGGTTTTAACAGGGCCTGAATGTGTTACTTATGTACCTAACTAAAACATATCGTCTTTACACTAGCGCCACCAAATAGAACTGCAAAAATAAACAATGTTTTCAAAAACATTCAGAATACACCCTTCATCTGCCATTAGTCAATCAGAGATAGTCCCGCCCCCAACTCACACCATTGGTTGAGTAATGTTGTTGATCCAGGTTTAAGCTGGTCACTCTTAACAAACCAAGGAATTTTTATAGTGTTTACAGTTTTTGAGACAATTAACCTATGAATGGCTTACTTATAATTGTTTCTGCATATTAAGCTGGGATAAAAGTATTTTAACACTAAAAAAATTTACAAACTTTGGCTTTAACTAACTTGCAAGATCTCTAAAAACAGTTTCTTCAGCAGGACAGTAGTTGAAAGAGAAAACTGCAACAATGCTAATATGTTAATGCCCTCTATAGTGCCCATTGTGGCAACACTGAGAATGCAATGCATATTTGCATTCAATATGACAGATTTCAAAATGCAACGAGAAGTGAAATGGAGCTTGTGCAGCTACATACGTGGATAGAGTATGTTTCGGGCCTAAGCCGTTGTATACTGCTCCAATGCACCTGTTAGCAGCACCTCTGTTATTGCCCCTCATGAAGTCTTAACTCTTAATCGAAAGCTATGAATCAAAGTGCATCTTCTCAGCAGCTGTTGTCTACAGTCTACATCTGTCTGTTTGAGGGAAGTGTTAATTGCTACCTGGTTATGGGTATGTACTGCACCTTGAAACTGCATCACTTTGCAACTGTGAGGTAATAAATAGTATATTCAGATTTCTATGGAACTGACTTAGTGATATATGAAGGGTTTCTTTTAAGGCTGGATTCTAAGCACCATCTTGTATGACATTTTGCATCCATGTGAGTTAGTTCAAATGGCGTGGCACTGTAACTGCACCTTTGAGTACAGGGTTCAACTGACTTAATGATGAGTGGAGTAGATACTCTGGGAAATATGTCTACAGAATAAATATATTTTGGTCCATATGGTCAGATATTACCAATAAAAAGTCAAATAAAAATGGTGCCCAATATGTTAGACAAGAAGATCTCTCATCTTCACAATCATCCGATCTCCACAATCCTCAGTTGCAAGTATTGCCATGCACTTGCAGATTAGATAAACCAAGGAAGGACCAATTAAGACAACAGTGCAATAAAGATTCTTGCTCAGATCTGGTAGGATAAGCTCTTCTGTTCTTCTTTTAGTTGGAGAGTTTCATTGGCCTTGAAGTGAAAGACCTTAAGAGTTCCTTTTCCTGACTCCCACAAACCTTCTTAAGGAGACAAGGGAGGTGGAAATGTACAGGATAGTATATATATATATATATATATATATATATATATATATATACACATGTGTGTGTGTGTGTGTGTGTATATATATTTATATATATAAACAGCACAAGCCTTTAGTGAGTGCTTCAGTTCATCCTAGAAATTGGGGTTGACTGAAATGTCCCATTCCGGTGATTCAATGTAGTTGGCCGACTCCTGGAGTTTCAGCAGCATAGCCATCTTAAAGAAGAACATAACATAGACAGTTCATAAGAACACATTCATACTTGCTAAAGCAAAGCTCTGGTGTTGCTGAATTGGACACTCACCAGTGGATCTGACTCCATGGTGGGCAGTGGAGTGTCTTTGCTTGACCTGTTGTCACTGAGCTGTTGTGTTGGAGCAGCGTTTGGGCTTGTGGTTGGGGGAGGAAGGTGAAAGAGTTTGGCCTGGTCCTGTTGAGCTGACGGCCAGGGCAGCGTATCCCTCACCCACTCCACGGGATCCTCCCATGCTGCTTTCTGACCATGGACCTGCAACACGATAGCGCATCCTGTAGATTTATCTCCAAGAATGTCACTAGACTGCAACAATTTGATTGGACATTCTGTCATGTAACTAACCAAATTTTATGAAAATACACAAAAGGTCCCTTTGATGACAACTTGATGCTTTAAATGCAAGTACAATATTGTGACCATAATGTGCTTTTTAACTCTAAAGGCCACAACCTGAGGTCTCATTGTCTACACATGCCCACACCTGTCTGATGCATTTTATGCACAAAAATGGCTGAGCTAACAGGAAATCTGATTTCAGTCTGATTGGCTGCCTTATGTAAATTCAGTTTTGAATGTATAGCCAGTCTGTCACAAACACTGCTGTACACTTATTTGATATTTTTTTAAAAATATTTCTATTGTTGTGGTTTCAACTACAATCTCCACATTTACTCTCCCCTAAACAGCTTGATAAAACAAAACAAACTGTGGTTGGTAATTGTACATGTTGGTCAGACAACTATGCCAGACAAAAGGCACCAATATGTGGCATAATTTCAAACAAAATCTGGCCCAAAAAAAACTGTTTATGGTTCGAAACAACTTGCCAGCGTGGACCCTCAGGAAAATTTTAGAGCGACTGCTAAACACCTTTTTATTGCCCTTGGTTCACATTATTGGTGGGTTTGAATGGGTGCTCCACCTGCTTCGACATCTTTTCACTCTATTGTTTAATATGATGCTTCATTTATGTGCTGTCTCCAGCTGAAAGCCATTCACACTTCTACCCAGAGTGGGATTTGCCTCTATTATCTTTTTATTTATCTTTTGTCTGTATTCTGCCCATTAACACTCTTTTATACACCCATATTTGAAGTAGTATCCATGTCACCATAAAATGAAGGATGTAAACTGGACAAATGACACATAATCTACTGCAAATATATTTCTTTAAATCATCATTGGTTGGATTCTGCATTCTACATAGAACTATGCCATGAGTATATCGGAGCCTTAAGCTCTCTCTTACCTTCACACCATCCTTGGCTCCCTCCTGCAGATAAGGAATAATGGACTGGTTCCAGAGGTCAATAAACCAGGACCTAAACTCTGGTAATGACACTGGACAGGACAGAAAGAAGCAAGGACCTACAGAGACAAGAACAATAGTTGAGATCTTTTTGGATCTTTTTTGAAAGTCTGTAGTGCATAACTGAACAGAAAAAATCAAAAACAGCCTTTGAAAGGTGTGTAAAGATGTTTTTGCTACATTTATATATACAGAACAAAATGTAATTGGTAACTTCAAAGCAGCAATATGTAGAACAGATATTTTGGATAACTTATGCTGTACCTATGAGGAAATCTGAGGTGCTGTGTTTCTCCAGGAAGGTATGAAGATGATACCAGAGTTTAGGTATCCAGTCTAGAACCCTTAGAACCTCATTTCTGTGAACTGTGCTCTCATCCTCCGTCTCGATCAACTTCCTGTGCAAGTACCGCACTAAGAACCCATTTGCAGGCTCCACATTGTTGGAGAAGGTGACCATTCTGCAGAAAATGGGAAAAACTTAAATGAGGAATATGGAATTTCAGATATGATAATTATTCAGAATGATATTATTAAACAATAATCCATTTATTCAAATCAACTTTAATTAAATAGCTCAAGACATGAGGCTTCTTGTTGCAGCCTACCTAAAGCTGAGATGCAAACCATGATTGGATGACATCTTCACAGGCTGATTGGTTGCTCCAATGACATATGGGCTGCAATAAATATCCAAGGTAAATTATAAATAATTATGGAAAAAATATCAATAATACATTAAAAGTAAAATTGCTTCTCATAAAACACTATTCCTGTCTTGTAAAATGGTCTCACAAAACCTGCTCAAAAGTATTAATGGTTCTAAAAATAGCATTTTCTTCATGCTGAATCTAGTTTGTCCATCCAACCATCCATCTTCTATAGCCACTTGTCCTATGTAGGGTCATGGGTAGTGCTGAAGACTATCCCAGTTGTCTCGGTCCAAGGCAGGGAAACACCCTGGACAGGTGGCCAGTCCATCACAGGACTAACACACACAAACATTCACACACTCACTCACACCTATGGGCAATTTTGCAGCCTCCAATTCACTTAACATACACATTTTTAGACTGTGGGGGAAACCGGAGCAAGGGGAGAACATGCAAACGCCAAACAGAAAAGCCCTGAGTGAGCCAGGACTCAAACTGGGGACATTCCTGCTGTGAGGCGACAGTGCTACACACTGAGAAAAAGCATGCAGCTTCCTGAACGCAGGAGTTTTCACACTCACCATTTGTGATATTTGCAGGTCAGTGCACTGTTGACCAGGTCAGTAATGGAAGATGCATCACTGACATCATCCAAGATTATGACCAATGGAATGTCCTCAGTGCCACAATCTCTGTCAATCTGATTGGCCAGATTAGACAAGTACAACTGGAGATCCTGGAGGAGAGAAGACTGATGTGAAAGTTGTACAACGGCTTACTACACAACACATCATTTTGCAGGGTTCAAATTATCCAGCATCTGATCTTCTGTAAAACCTGGATCCGGATTCATGAAACATTAAGAATTAGTACTATTTACTTCTTATTTTCTAATTTAAGAAATAAGTTAATAATATTTTACTTATTTCATACTCCACATAATATATCCTAAAGAACTTTCTTTCTTCAAAAGACTTTTTGTGAACCCGCCCCCTGATTTCCAGGCAGCGCTGTACCTTGCATGTCTGTTGGTGCATGTTAAAGGTGGTGATAAGGCCAGGGCCGGGCTCACGGCCGCTCCTCTCCAGCAGGTACTCAGCCAGGCGGGTGGTGAGGTAGGTCTTTCCCGTGCCGCTGGGACCTGACAGGACCAGCCTTCGGTGCTTTAGCAGCAGGCTGATGTAGTGCTGCATCATAGGCTTGGGGATGAGTGTCTCAAACACTAGACTGTCCACACACTTCTCTTTAAAACCTGCAACAGAGAAGAACAGGAGGTCAGCTGTGAGGAAAATAGAGATAAAAAGAGACACAAAGTAAGGTAGAAATATTAAGCACAATAGAATGGAACAGACTTGGGGGCAAAGTATGAAACAGAAAGATTGAGATCTTAATAAGCACAACACAACAAATGTCAAGGGATGAATCCCCCCATACCTTATCAATTTTCTGGAGTTATGTCTATACCTCTTTAATATTCCACAATTTATCTCTTATAAAGTGAAAAAAAAAAAGGCTAAATTGCAAAAAAATATCTTTTTTTTTTTTTTTTTTTTTTTAGAACTGTTTTATTACCAAAAGTGCATAGGGTCATTAAAGACCCTAGACATGTGATAGTCTCAGATTTTTTTTTTTTTTTTTTTTGTGCTTCCATATATCATATTTTTATGATTATTTCATATCTTTATAAGTTTACTATCACAGGATATATACTTATTTGTTTACTACAAGAGCAATATGTAATATAATCATACAAATGACTACTATATCACGTACTAAATCAATGTTGAATTATCAGTATTCCAAATGCGTGTACACACAGATAATACATGTTATTTCCTCCTCAAGGTGGTGCTGAAGTTTCAGTGATTGACTTGATTTCCATTTGACATTGCAATTTGACGAAGAAGCAACACGGAAGTAAACTATAGCAAGTATAACACATGAACAGTATGATTTGGCTATTGTCATGTGGGTTTACTACTGGAATTATGTAACTTGTTCATCTAGACTCAAAAAGCGTCTGAGAAAATACATATGTGTTGATAATGTGTAGATATCTTAATATGTGACAGCCAGTTGCATCAAATAAAATTTCAGTGTGGCAATAATGAATCCTATCCTATAATTTTGCATCATCTCTTTAATATATGAAAAATAAAACATACAAATATACCAGAAAATATAAAATTGTATTATTTTCTAACTATCTTGAAAATGTTTTGAAAATTTGACACTATCTGGGCATTTTGTTGATCCAGTTGTGATAGATATATGTGCTGGGTCTCTAAATACCCAGATGTTTGCTGAAACACACATGCATTTAAGGGTTAAACACACAAACTGAATATTTAAAACCTAAACTAATATTTATTTAATGAAAACTAAACTAAATTTAAAAGGAAAAAATAAAACATGAATGAAAACTAAATTCAAAAATTCAAAACTCTGCCCAGTGACATCTCATTGGTCCAAATCCCTGCTCTACATCGACAATGCAGAAACTTGTTTTGTACAAGTTAGAACAATAAAAGGTGCAAAAGATAAAGTGCTACAGAGTTAGAATTTTAAAGCATGACTTTGCACCTTTGAGGGCAACAGTGATGAGTCCCAGACCCTTTATTAAACTGTCCCATGGTGAGCTCGATGGGGCTTCTTCTCCAATCACCCTCCCGCTCTGATTAATACTGTAACTGTGGATGGAGTCTACAGACAGCCCCATACTTGCACCAGGGTCCACCTGGCAGATGTAGTCCTAAAGTAGGAAGAGAAACAGCATATTAGAAGAGTTACACCAACAGTACATATTCCACCATAAGCAGAGAGATGTAATACTGTAAGGTATTTAAGTATGTAATGAGATCACACCTTAAAAATAGTGGAGATGACTGTGTCTAATGTAGACCAATCAGTCTTCCCATTAATTTTCAAAGAGCCGATGAAGAAATCCCGTTGCATCATCTGTTAATTGTCCATCACAATGCTTATTTAGAAAACGGGTGCTCATTTTCACTAATATGTACTATTTTTAATGCTATTTCCAAGTATTTACCTCTCTATACATTTGCTGGTCAGCTATTCGGACCACCACACGCATGAAGACCTCATCCTTTTGAGATGATATGCTCAGTGACTCCATAGGGGCAATGTCTACAAACACAGAGACAATGATATCACAAATTTCACTCAATGTCCCATTTACACATGCTTGGTAGAAACTTGCTTTCACTTTTAAGGCCCTAAAATGTGACTTAAACAAAGGAACTCACCAGGGTTGGAGAATTCATTGAGGCTGAGGCTAAAGGACTTGGTGAGAGTCATGGGTGGTTTGGTTTGGCTGGAGTTGAGGAGGTTGGACAGGCCAGAAGGTTGGGAGGTGGAAGTTGTGGGAGGGCCACAAGGCAGGACGAGGGACGATGGGGCACTCCCTGTTTTCAGCTGGTCGTTCTCTGCCTTGAGATTCTCCACCATCATCTATGAGAAAGTTGGTAATTCAATTTCACTGTATAAGACCAATTAGTTTACTGGCAAAGTTTTTGTTCATATCCTGAACTAACGTCTACTTTTCTTCTTATAAAGCAAGATAAATTGAAACTGAACTTGACAACCAGTCACAATGCACAAAGAGCAGCTTTGACTTTTTATAATGATTGTGTAAATAATTCTGTGTTCCTTGGGGGAAAAAAGTCATACATTAGGTTTAGTAGATAAAGACTTTATTTTCATTTTAAGTATATGATCTGCAGAAGATGCAACTAAACAAATGTATGAGATTTCTGCCACAGTTGTTTTAGACAAACATTTGTATTTTTACCTACAATATAGCCTTGCAACTTCATTCTCAAATATATATATTGCATTTAAAATCTACATGGCTAAAGTTGCAGTCACACATACCTTCATACGGCGAATTCCATGGGCGAAGAGAACATGGGTGGAAATTAAGCGCGTGTGAAACCAGCAAAAATCTAATTTTTTTAATGCTGCACTTTATACTCCATCGCGCGAAATTCAGGATAGCAGAGATTCTAATTGAGATGACTGTATTTCACAGTGCGCAGGTGTGTAACCACGCCTTAAAACATCTGAGAGGATACGTGACCCCTCATTCTGAATAGGCATGACACTTCTGATTAAAAGCAAATAATCTTTGCAATGCTTGAACAAGCAAGCCTTTGAACTACTGAAATACAAATGATTTATTGATAACGAATTATTGAATCAAGCACTGGTTGTAGTCTAACAACAAAAAGTAGTTAAATGTATAACTAACCTGCATGTTGTTCATGGTATCTCGTAGCTGCTCCAGCTGGTGTGCTGAGCTAAGTGCCTCCAGACGGATATCTGTTAGTTTCATCTCTTTCTCCCACAGCTCAGACCGCAGCTCTGACACCACATTCTCATCACTTTCATTTTCCTCAGTACTCTCGTGGATCCTGTTAACAAAAACCAGACAACCAAAAGTTATCTTTTGAAATTATGAAAAAAAATTAGAATAATTGAATTAAGTATTACTCAGCTGGAATGAATCATCAACTTCTGCTTAGTTCTTCATGTACAATAGAAGTTTTACTGGCAATGTGATTAGTAGATGAGGATATTACTCACACAGAGGAGGCGGTTAATTGGGTGGATGGGAGTGAAGTGGGTGGGTTCTCTCCATATTCATGGGCTAGTTTTGGTGAGTTTGGGGCTGAGGAGTCCGGAGTGGCGATCTCTTCAATATCAGAGTACATAGAGCCGCCTTTAGAGCCCTTCTTAATGCTGAACGCTTTGCCAAAAGAACTGCGTAACTACAGAAAGAGAGAAATGGTGAAGAAAGAGAGAGCACATCAACTAGATGACTGAAATTAAGTGGTCCTCAAATTATAGAGGAATGATTGTTTAAACTAAAACAAAATCAGCTGCTTATTTGGCCAATTCTACAGTCATTCATTTATATTCTTAAATATATTTTGGTGGGCTGAGATATTTTGAGGTTCATTGTGTGTACCTCATTACATTTTCTAGTATCAACTTCAAGTGCTTAAATCAGTGTACTTCAAAGAGACAAAAGGACAAATACACTTAAACGGCAGCACACTGAGATTTAATAAGTGGACAGATGTTTTTTTTTTAACAAGGGTGCTTGAAATACTCCAGTCGGACTGCTGGTGTGGATATTTATACATTATGCGTTAAGTTCCAAAAATGAACTTACAGCCATGAACAGAAAAAAAGATGAGGAAAAACAAGTACTGAACAGCTGTAACATAGATTATTTCAACATGAAAAAGAGTTCTGTTAACGCTGTATATGCTGGAGTTAGTACAACTGTATTAACAGTTGACAGTTTTAAATGTTGACATGCTTACAGCATTAATAAATAAGTTTGTTGTACATTCATAACACAGGAAATGTTGGAACATATAAAAGTGTATTAAAGTTTAAATGTGAACAACAAAAGAACTGGTAATGTGAGAGGAAGTCTGACTGTCATCACCTAATGACATGATAGAGACATTGTCCCAGAGCGATAATAAACTTACCTCATAGACCTTGGAGTTTTACAAAAGAAGAATAAATGAAAAGTGAGGTTACAAACTAGCAAACAATAATAGTCACAATAATGCCACCCAGGTGACAAAGCTATACTGAACAATTCCTCTCTTTTTCCACTTACCCAGCTCTTTTTCTTCTTTTTCTTGGCATCATCTTTGAGGCTGCCCACACTGGAGTGACTGGTAATGCTGTTTAGACTGGAGATGCTCTCGGATGAATTCTGCCTCCTGATACGGAACTCTGAGAGAGAAATAATGAAGGAATATTCAGCCTTGCTCCATGTTTTATTTCAAATAGTAGCCAAAAGGGTTTTTTTTTGCTCTCCTCACCTTTGGGGGCAATATCAGGGTTACTGAGGGCTCCTTGGATGACGGCCTGCGCCTCCATGTTCTTGGTCTTGAGGTTCTCAATTGTTTCTCTTAGGTCCAGTAATTCAGTGTCCTACAGAGGATAGAACATGATTTAAAGAGATAGTCCACCAAAAAAAGAAAATGCCATCCCAGATGTGTGATGAATTATTTCTTCTGCTGAACACATTAATATTTTTAAAAGAATATCTCAACTCTGTGCGTCCATAGAGGGCAAGTGAATGGGTACCAACATTTTGAAGTTCCAAAATGACAAGGGCAGCATTAAAGTAGTCCATAAGACTCCAGTAGTTAAATCCATATCTTCAGAAGTGAAATGATAGGTGTGGGTGAGAAACAGTCCTTTTTTACTATAAATCTCTATAAGTCTTCTTCTGTTTTTGTCGATTTGCATTATTCACGCATACTGTGCAGGGAGGAGAATATATAGTAAATAAGGATTTAAATATTGAAGATATGGATTTAACTACTGGAGTCTTATGGATTACTTTAATGCTGCCTTTGTCTTTTTGGAACGTCAAAATGTTGGTACCCATTCACTTGCCCTCTATGGACCTACAGAGTTCATATTACTTCTGAAGACATAGATTTACCCACTGGGGTCTTATTGATTTTATTCTGCCTTTATGTGCTTTCTGGACCTTAAAAGTTCTGGTCATCATTCACTTGCATTGTGAGGACCAACAGAGCAGTAATATTCTTCTAAACATCAATAGTAGAATATTTGTGCTTATGTTCAGCAGAAGAAAGTAAGTCATTCACATCTGGGATGGCATGAGGATGAGTAAATGATGAGCCAATTTTCCTGAACTATCCCTTTAAGACTGTGTTTATGCAATTAAACAGAAAAAGAGTTGTTAGGCAGGAAGTTAACACTGCTGTTTTCCATACAATATAAGTAAATGGTGACCGTGTGCTGTCAAGCTCCAAAAATACAATTAAAAGTGTAACAAAATTAGTCCGTATGGCTTGTGCACTATATTCCAAGTCTTCTGAAGACACATGATAGCTTTGTGTGAGAAACAGACTTCAATTTAAGCAATTATTCACCTAAACCATTTATCTTCGCTTAGACACACCAATGAGGTTTGGCATCAGTGATGTCAAATATTTAAATGCACTCAAAATTGAATAATTTGAAAACTGAATATTTTTTTTATAAATAAACAATTGTCAAGCAACAGTGACTTAGATTTCAGTCTCTTTCTTCATAAAAAGCTATCATATGGTTTCAGAAAACTTGGAATAGAGTAGTTAGAATACAGAGTCAACCATATGACTTGTATGGTATGATTGTGGTGATTTTTGAAGCTTGGTGGACATACTTCAGATCATCTCCTTCTGTGTTCCATGGAAGAAAGAAAATGGTACAGGTTTGGAACGACACAAGCGTGAGTAAGTAATGCCAGAATACAAATGTTTTGTGTGAACTATTCCTTTAAATTCTGCTTTTGTAAAGGATTCCTTCACTGCCCGCAGCTGACCAATGATATTTGAAGCAGACGCAGCCACAACAAAAGCTCTTCCAGCTCATCTCTGGTACCTCATATATTTGCTTTCTCAGAATCACTGAAAGAGTCTGTAGGGTTATTGCAACTGTAATGAATTGATAAATTCGGGTCACTGCCTTGCAGCATAAGCTTTCTAGACCGGCTGCCATATTTCACAGAAGGCAATGTGCAATGAAAGACCTCGTTTTACCTCTAAAACACATAAGCTCATTTAGCCTTGAGGCAACCATGCATTTGGGGTATGGCACAGATAACGTTGTGACCCTTGGGGAGTAGTTGAACATCCAACAACCCCCCAACCCCCATTCAGTCATATTTTCACCCAAATTTACTCTTTCCCTCTCAACAAGGTTACACACATGACTCTATGTTTAGCTTAATGGGTGGTGCAAGGGCATTTGAGGTTGGATATTTCAGACACATGGACCAACATGAAGACCTTACAAGTATCAAAAGACATTCATTCTGCTCTGTTATTGTAGTACAAGATACTAATGCTCAAACTGTTAGCTGTTAGCCAGTTTTCTATTTTATTTTAGTACATCAGTGGTCGTATTACAGAAACATCCTATTTTGTCTGTTAGTAACCATGGCGATTTCAGTTTGGATCTAATTTCCAATATTGAACTTGTAAAATCAGAAGATTCTCTAATACATACCCAGACATGGGGATTGTTTTAGAGCTTTTTTTATTTGTATTAGATGAATGTGTACCTTTTGATCAGCGGTTACAGAGAGATTCTGGAGTCGTGATGTCATAAGCGTGAGACTCTGCTCAAACGCTGCCACCAGGTTGGCCTAGAGAGACAAGAACTGATTTAAACTAAATATTCACTAGCACATTTCAGAAAAAAAATCTAATAAAATAATAATAATAATAATAATCAAAAAAAATTTTTTTAATTCTAGGTCATCCAATGAGCATTTTATAAGATCTCAAACATCTCCCTGAGGCACACTATGCTCTATCACTGTAAATATGACTAATCAAAGCAGAGACATTAGACAGTGAATTATGCTGGTAATTACTAATGAAACAGTTTAAATTACATAGGAAAAACATGTACAAAAGCGACAACAACAAAAGCATGCCATCAACTAAATAAAATAGATAAAACATTCATTAAAGGAATAGTTTATCTAAAAATGAAAATTCTGTCAGCATTTACTCACCTTCAAAGTGCTTAAATCAAATATGACAGCTTCGTCGATAACATCAAACCACATTGCTGCTTGGTCATTGGATTTCAGCACTGTTTATAGACTTTATTAATTATTTTGTTTGATTTCACCACTTTAATTATGGCCTGCTCATCCTACAAAGCGATCTTCTGCCTTCAGAAGTCTTGTATATAGTATAGCATGGACAAGTGGCATGGACTACTTTTAAGACACATTTGTGTGCTTTATTAAGCGATAAAACAAGTCTCTATTTACTGTCATTGTATTGAATTCAGTCAATGGGACATCCGTTAAATTATTCAATTTCTTGTAGAAAGAAAGTCGTATGGGTTTGGTATAACATGAGGTTGAGAATAAATGACAGAATTTTCATTTTAGGGTGAACTGTCCCTTTAAGATAATGTGTTATGTAAAAAATCCCAATGAGTTTCTGTACAATTTTGATCAATATATATAATAGTAAGATAACTGAACTAGAGGAATCATTTGAAAAGAGATCTGAAAGGGCATGCAGATATAAAATCATTTCAAGTATAGAAATTGAGATTATGATAAAACATATCTCTGAAAGAGGAGCTGAAATATAATGCATTTGATAGTGTACACGTACATTAGCAGACAGCTGTGAGGTCAGATTGGCCACCTTCTCCTGTGAAGATTCCAGCTCTCTCCTCAGCTTACGGATTTGCTGTGAAAAGACACACATTACTCAAAACATATTTTAATAAATAAAGCAGACTCCACCACCCTTGAAACCCACGATGGCTTTAAATGATCACGCTGTTTTCTTCAGACAAATCCCTAAATTGCTTTTCCTAAATTAAAGTTTTATAGATAGAATAATGAACATATTGAATTCCTGGAATTTTAGCTCACTGCAGCTGCTGGAAAAAATGTGGCAGATGATTTTTAGCACTGCCAATAGCAAAGCGTGCACTGTCTGTTTATGAAATATAAAGCCATTTAAATGGCTTGAAAAATTCTATCCATGAAACTGAAGGTAACAAATAGACAAATAGTGAGTATGTTCACACACAACGTTACAAACTCGAGCAGAAAAACACACAGATAGTAATCTGACTCTCTGCCAGCATTTCAAGCTAGAAATGCAAAACTTTAAATGTATTTTTTCCATTTTTGATCAAGTAGACACATTAACGAAAGACAAAAGTCCTATTCACACAATACATAAAACATGCAGGACACAACATTAAAACTTAACAATGCAGCACAATGAATATGAATATGAAATATGGTACTCTGATTTTATTTTTTTTCAAGGCTAGGATGATTTTTTTAAAATTGTTCACCTCTTCAGCTCTGCAGACATGCTGCGGGGTTCAAAAGGGGGCGCTATTTCGTAAAAAAATTTGACGCTTAAAATGTTCAAGTTTTCGGATACATTTGAGGTATCGTTTGAAAGCTTAGCATCTGAACTTTTCAGAGATATCCATCACATCTGCATTTACATGCTATTCATCATCGCAAAGGGGAGCATTTCAGCTTTAGATTGAGCTTCTAGTCCACTCAGAGGCCGAGATGTTCGATAAAACATTGGGGGTGGTGCATGGATGAAAGATTATACTAGATGTTTGTGTACGAGTACATCTGTGAGGGCTAAAATGCGTTAGAGCGCCAACTACATTTCAGATAGAATAAAATAAGACTTTGTGGAGTGAGATGAGTGAACAGAACCAGAATTACATGCTTAAAAAGTTAGGACAACAACAACAAAAAGTTAAAATAAATAAATACATTTGTATTCATCAAAAGATTGTTAACATATAAGTATCATTTATGATGAATTGAAGTCTTTTTGTTATTAATTTTCTCAAAAATTAGACCAATTTTCATCTTTTCATGCTTTTCAGATATCCAGTCTTTTTTCAGGAATGTCGAAACATCGGTATTTGACTCAATGTGAATATTTTTGATGCGCAAAACTGTCTGTGAAAATTTCTTTCATGTCATTTAGTCATATCTCAGTGAATTATAAAATTGTGTTTTCCAAGAAATCTTAAAAAGTCTTGACTATTTCTATAGTGAATATGATTTTGTTTCCCTAAGTTTTAAAACATTTTATAAGCAATCCTATAAAATGATTATAAGACCTTGTCCAGAAATCATGAACGATGAACATCTGGAAAAGTCATGCAAAAGTAATTGAAATTCATTGGTCAAAAGCTCTTAATCACATTCAGACTTGGTGTGAATAAACCATGTCATCGTCGGCATGAAACACAGAACGTGAAGGAAATTACAAGTAGCAAAAGAACCAACATGAGACCACATGGTCAGCTACATCTCCTTGAGCACATAGACAATTGGTCAAGAATGGATAAAACACATCACTTGACAAAGACAAAGCTCAGAGTTTTCAAAACAGCCTTCAGAACAGCTGATGGCAGTTGATGGCATGAGATGTGTCATTAAGTGGCACCTGACATTGGCTGTCTTTGACTGTTATGAACTCCGACAACATTTTTGAGGACAACGGGTGATTAATATGACAGTCACATAGGTAAACATGAGAGACAGAGACGGTGGTGAAGGGAAATCGAATGAGAGACAGACACTTACCTCGCCCTGCATTCTCTCCTCTGCCTGAGAGATTGCACGGAATAAGAGAAAGAAAGAAAGAAGGTAAGATACTAAACAAATAGAGCTCTCTAGTGGTGAAACAATTAGAGATCTAAGAGGAATTACTTAAAATATAATGATAGTAATAAGTAATGATAAATGATTTCATTTTTACTGGCCATGTGTGTTAAACACCTGCTTTGCTATGATCTGTCTATGATAAGCAGTATTGTTTTGAGTGAAATAGCGCTTCGATTTTTTGATCGAGACAATATACAGTATATGTTACAGTATATGTTGTTTAAACTATCCTTACTTTCCCTTTTTACAGCTAAGAAGACATAATAGATATCTCAGTTATGTTTTATTTAAAAATCAACATTGTCTCAGATGTTTCTCCTAAAAACTAAAAAGAAGAGGAAAAAAATCTGAGAGGCTGGATACATAAGGTGAAAGAATTGAGGTATTACAGATATTTCATCAGTTTCTTTTCTTTCCAACGGGTAAGAAGGCTGCTGTGTAAATCAGTCAAAAAACGTTTTGCTTCATCTATCCAATCAATTACATCCACACATAGTCATGAGCAGCAGTTACATCTCCATTTTTAGTAAGGAAACCACAGTAACAATCTTATAGTTCCCCTGCTTTGATGATCCTATAAATCAAGAGTGGACCGACAGCTCCAGCCCAGGTGCAGTCTGCACTCGTGCACTTGTGCAACTCTGAGGAAACTGAATTCTGTCAAGATCATTGGTGGGATACTTACTGAAGAGTAGCTGGAGGAGGCATTAGATACAAGTGACAGCACTGAGCCATGAACTGCAACAAAGAGAGAGAGAGAGAGAGAGAGTATACATAAATATATAGTAATGTATTTTACAAACCCAATCCTGAAAAAGTTAGGACAGTATGAAGAATGCTAATAAACACAAAAAGGAGTGATTTCTAATTTATATTCACTCTTTGCTATATTGAAAGCAGTACAACTACACATTATATGATGAATAACCCTGTGAATTTCATTGTTTTTTAAAAATGTACAGTATTTTCAAATTAGATGATTGCAACATGCTCCCAAAACAGGCAATTTAAGACTAACAACAATTTGACAAGTTGAAATAACAAGGTGATGTTAAACAGGTGAGGCAATTGTGTCATAGTATATTTATTGGGAGCCTTCAAAACAGCCTAGTCCTTCAAGAGCAAAGATTGTTTGAGACTTGACATTTTCCCAAAGATTCTTCAGCAAATACTCCAGCACTTTAAGAACAAATTTCCCCAAAGACAAATTGGAAGAATTTGGGACATTTCACCCTCTACTGTCCACAATATAGTTAAAAGATTCAAGGAATCTGGTCAAATCTCGGTGCATAAAGGGCAAGATTAAAACCCACTTCTGAATGCTGTCACAGTCTTAAAAAATATAATTAATCTGTAATGGATATCATGAACATGGGCTAGGGATAACTTTAGTAAACCTTGGTAAGTCAAAACCACTCGCACTGCATCCACAGATGCAAGTTAAGACTTTACAATGCAAAGCAGAATTCCTACATCAACATTGTCCAGAAGCACTGCCGACTTCTCCGGGCTTGGTCTCATCTTAGATGGAAAGTAGAACTGTGGAAGAGTTGGTTTTTGGTCTGAAGAGTCAGAAATGTACACACTGTGCACAAATGGCAAAAAGACATGCCAAGGTTGGAGTCAGCACACAAGTGTGTATTATCTTTTGATCTATAGGTGGTGCTGTCTCCAAACTGCTCATGTACACTCAGGACATGATGTCAGTGATGCATACAACATTTCTTAAAAATCTGACAATGCATTCAAAAGATATTACACTTATTGATAAAAATCAATGTGCCAGAGTGGTAGTATGGCTGATATGGTAAAAATTATATATGGAAATCCTCATGACTCAGGGAATCAATAGACACAGAACTCATTATTTTAGGACATACAGTTCAAAGGTTATGGGCAAAAATAGATATTTTTCACATTTCTTGACCCATAGGTGGCGCTGCCACAAAACTTTGCATGTACATTCAGGTCATGGTCCTATTGATGCATACCAGTGATTATTTAGCAGAGATGGGCCACTTCTATTGAATTGAATGGGAGAAATTGGAAAACACAACCAAGAAGCTTTAGCGCCCAAAGGTCAACTGTATATAGAAAGGAAGGCCCGCCTTTGAGCCAATTACCTTTTAGACATCGCCTGCCAATCAACTCGCTAACGCACATGCAAATTAGCTATACAAGCCAGGAAAATTGCTTGCTTCAGCGTGTTTTATATGTGGTAAAGAAGCACAATTTAAGATTCCAATATTATCACATTTTATTGCTGATTTGAAATGTGTTCTTTAATCATAATCTTGACCAACCGTTTTTGAGATTTCGGTGTTCCCCCATTCAAGTAGATAGGAGCTGCACTGGCATGACTGGAAATAGCCTCCCAAGAGCATTCCAAAGATGGCCGATAGTGGTCTGACTTGCCAGAAAGACTTCCAGCATACCAAGTTTCATTTCAATATGACAAACCACTGGCAAAATATTGCCTCACTTCCTGTTTTATGTCATAAATGTAACTTATATTTGTTAACGTAAATTTTCAACAAAATCTAAATTTGGTTCATTCATTCTGTGCAGCGCGTGCAAGCCATTCACACATCATGAGCCGGCAGCTCTTCATATTCGGTTAATCGTGCGACAGCCTACATTCAGAACAACAAGTGACCAGCCATTGACCAGGAAAATAAAAAATGCCACTCCATGTCAAAAAGGTTGCTGATCCCAAGTCTTGAGATTATTTCGAGCCATTGTTTAATAAAATTGGGGAAAGTTTGAAGGAATAGTATTAAAGAAATGATAAACATCATAATCCAAGATGGCTGCCACTGTAATGGGTGGAGTTATAATTTAAGCAGTCCATTTGTATTATCAGGAAGAGTGTAATTACATGCAAAAATAATTTATAAAACAAATGGTTCAAAAGATACGTGCAAAAGCAAAGTGCATTTTTGAACTGGAGGTGGCGCTATAGAGATTGTTCAAGTTTGAACAAATTTGGTATGGGGCTATTCATGCTCAGAAATTACTCTTCACTTTAAAATGGCTTAAACCCAATGAGAAATCAATCCCTCATGCACCATTTAATACCATGACCTTATGAATGTAAGATTTTAGCTCAGATTTAAGACCTTTTATTAAGGCCTTAATTTGCAAAAGGGCAATTTAAGACTTTTTCAAACCTTCAGAAACCTTGGAAAATTGTCATTTTGACTCCTCTCTACAAAATAATGGATTACTCAGTCAATATTCAATCAATGGCATTTAATATTTTAGCTTTCATCATAAATTATCTTTCTTCAGAAAAAGTATTAAACAAAATGTGAAAATTCAGCAAAGGACATTTCTGAAATTTGGTTGACTTGAAATAACCCAATAAAACATGGCCATGTACCTTATTGCTTAATAATAACAAGCCTAAGTTATCCAGTACAGTAGTAAGTAATCATTTAGCTGGCACTTTTATCCAAAGCAACTTGCAGTAGCTATTTACAGGGACAATCCAGGTGGAGTAACCTGGAGTTAAGAGTCTAACTTAATCGAGTCTAACACAGGCACAATTGTGATAATTCCTGGATCAGCCCTTACAGGATTCAAACCAACCTTATAGTTGCCACATAACATATTTAATCAATACGTCACAGTTCACCAAATGATAGACTATACCATATTTCATAACCCAAAGTCTCACCATCATCGCCAGGTTCTCTGTCTCTGAATGAGCCAGACCGGATCATGCTCTTTGGCCGTTCGGCAAGCGATAGAGTGCTGCCCAGTGGAGAGGCTTGATACAGCTCAAAGCTGGCCTCATGGGTGGGGATACTGTTGGATCGGGTCATTCTGGGAGTGCCAGAGGTGGGGCTTGGTGTCACTGCAGATAACAGACAGCAGAGGGAGTAAGTGTTCATACATGATATAAAGCAAAGCAAATTGGAGAAAGGTGCCTTCTGTATGGCATAATCAGTTGCACTCTGATATATGTCACAATGGAAGTTAAATGAGTCTTTAAAAAACAAATTTAACTTCCATTGTGACATGACGTATTTTAGCATATTTAATTGCAATAAATTGAAAAAAGAAACCACACTGAATATGTAATGAACACTTCAAAAATTAAAAATGCCTTTCTAAACAATAGTACAAACCCTCAAAGTTCAGTCTTAATGCTGGAGAAGAGTGGCAGATACTTACTGATGCTGGTCAGTGGCATCTTTGCTGTCAGTATGGGTGAAGGGAACTGTGGTGGACTGTCCGTCTCTGTCAAACTCACTATGTTGTGTGAGTGACGTCTCTCTTTATTTTCCTCCTCAGCCTGTGAGGGGTTGTGCTGGCTGATGGGAAATGAGAGTGTAACGTTAGTTCAACATATTTACTAGTTACTACATCAGATTAAACTTTTGTACACCAAGAAAATAACCACAATTTACCACTAGATAACGTTCAATTAGCAGTACCTTAAGCCTTTCTTTGGCAGAGTATTTCTGTCCCTTTGTGAGCTGAAAGAAAGACAAGCCAGACACAAAGAGAGTAAGAAAAAGAACATTATTCAAAAGACAGCACGCTTATGCATGGAAATGGCGAGATCAGATTTCCAAATAGATCAGAGTCATTTGTAAGACAAAATGAGCAATTAGGAGTTCAGTCAGAGGGATTATTAGCATAGATGTAATTGAAGTGTTAACATAATAGCCAATTGTTCATCTCTATTTTTTGGGGTAGATGAGAATTGAGCAGAATATGGTGTAATGTTCTGGAATATAAAGTAACATCAGGCTATTCTTGCTTGGACCTTTTATTAAGTGAATTAAGTAACCTGTGATGTGGTTTTAGATCTTTTTAGAAGCTTTGAGATCATATCTGTTAGCATCTATCATCTTCTAAAAGCTTCATACTAGGAGTAACATTTTTTAAAATGTATTTGCATTATTTTACTTAATATTTTTGTGAGCTATGCACTTTTAGTGCTTATTAAAGTATCACAAAGTTAGCTTAGCAACATGCTAATTTTAACTATATTCAAATCAACTGTTGGCATTAGACAATGCACATGAGTGGTGATAAGAGAGTTGCTTTCTATGTAGAGTGTATAAAAATCATTCACTTATGAGGTTACAAATGCCACCTTAGAAGGTAGTTGCCTATGTAGCTAGCAAACAACGAGGCAGCTTACTAGGTTTTATAACAAAGCAACAGCAAATGAAGCAAATTGCACACTCTCTTGGTTATGGGTGGTTATGGGTGGCATGGTTATGGGTGGCAGAGAGTTGCTCGGACATTGTGGTGAAAATAACCTTGGTAACAGGAAGAGTGAGCTGCTTTTAGCTGCTTCCATTGGTATACCCTCCATTGATGAGCTGCTGCTTTCAGCACTATGCTGAATATGAGATTTTTCTTGTGGTCATATACATGGGAGGGCTGCTTTTTGAAGGCAGTGACAGGAAATAAGGTCTCGGTTACGTATGTAACGTCAGTTCCCTGAGATGAAGGGAACGAGACATGCATCACTAAGCTGACGCTATGGGGAGTGTGCTTCTACATTACCAGCGTGAAGCTGTCCTGTATAAAAGCGGGCATGCAAACACCATTCCTCAGCATTTTCTGACTGAGGGACAAATAGTGCATCACTCGCACCTCAAAACCCTGAGTCCATAGTGAGGTTACATATATACGTAACTGAGATGTACACTTGACATTGCGTCACTAAGCTGATACTATGGGGAACAGATTCCCATCATGCCACACTACACGACAGACATTTGCCCAGAGAGAAAACATGATGCCGCAGTCCCACGGGACAGCGATCGACTTGAGCATGCAGCAAGTGAATGACACTCATGGTGAGCCAGGAGGGAAACACTCAGAATATATATATATATATATATATATATATATAAACTATGGTCATATTTTATGAATGAACCCTTTCACGAACCCAGTCGGGAAGGAAGCTTATTTGTAATGAACGTGCCTGTGACTTTTTGGAAATACAACGGTCTGAATGCATGCATTTGTGTAAAAAGACAGGGAGCTGTCCTTAAAAAGAGGGGCATAAGTATATGTTTGGCCAATGAAATAGCAAGCGCTCTAGAGAGAGATGACTTACTATGAGAGAGACATTACTTCTAGGATGTAAAACCTTGCGAATGTGTTTTGAGAAGACCATCCTGCTGCAAAACATATGTCTTGCACGGAAACACTGTTCGTCCATGACCATGAAAAGGTCGCGCCTCTAGTTGAGATTACTTTAACACCAATTAGGCAAATCATACCCTGTGACTCATAAGCAGGGGGATCGCATCAACGATCCAGTGAGAATGTCTTTGCTTGGAGATGGACATTCCTTTCGTGTGTCATCCATAGCACACAAAGAGCTGGTTAGACTGTCTGAATTGGCAGGTGTGCTCAAATTATGTGTGTAGCGCTTGCACAGGACATAACAAATGCAAGGACGAAGTAAATGGAGGAGGGAAAAAGACTTGAAGGTGAACCACCTGCGCTCTGACGGGTGTGGTTAGAACCTTAGGCACATAGCCTTTCCTGGGTTTGACAGTGGTTTTTGAAAGAGCCAGACCAAACGCCAGACAAGAATTGTAAACTGACAGAGCTTGCAAATCACCAACCTGTTTTACTGAGGCCAATGCCAGCAGTAATGTGGTCTTAAGAGAAAGCACACGCAATTCAACATAGTCCATAGGCTCCAAGGGAGGCCACGCAAGCACGTTTAGGACCAAAGTTAGGTCCCAAGTCGGGACTGTAGCATACATGGCTAAATATACTGTAGATTTTACTTAATTAAATCATGATTGCCCATAGAGGTGCTGGCTTCAGGTGTGTGATATGCAGTTATAGTTGAAACATATACTTTGAGCATTGATGGAGTGAGCCCTGTGTCCAATCACTCTTAAATAAATGCTCAAATTTCAGGTATGGGGCAATTCGCTCAGTTGTTGCCATGTGAAAAGCACCAATTAGTGAATAAATTCCATTTCAGTGCCTAAAGGCATCTTGTAGACGGTGCTCTGGCCTGAAACATGGTGTTCATAACCAACTGAGCCAATTCTGGCTTGTCTGCTGTGCTCTGTTCAAAGGCCACACGTGTAGGCTTCACAGCTCTGGCTAGGGATACCAAATTGTGCCTTGTGTTTGAGAGAGATGGTCTCGCCTCAGTGGTATTTCCCACGGAGGCCTGTCCAGTATTTATACCATCTCCATAAACCAGGACAGATTGGGCCATTTCTGCGCAATTAACAGAAATGTTTCCATGTCCCCTCGGACTTTCCTGATGAGAGAATAAATGAGGTGCACCAAGGTAAACATATACTTGTATTTCGCTGACCATATGTGGGCCAGGGTTTCCTGGCGACTTATATACTCACTACAGTTGTCCGAAAAATTTGGTGATTCACAATGTCGGAATGAAAAGCTCTCAAAGCTAGAAAGACAGCTAGTAGCTCTAGCTGGTTGACATGCCATGGCCGCTTCGCACCTGTCCAACCTTTGTTGGACGCATCTGTGGTCAGCACTATCCTTCAGAAAATTTGACCAAGCATAACACCCTGTTGGTAGTAGGCTGGTGCTAGAGCAGCCAGGCAGTGGCGAGTCACTGCAATGCGCATGTGCCCAAGCCTCCAGGCGCAATGTGGAACATCGTTGGAGCCAGTACTGGAAAGGTCTTATATGTAACAGACCTAACAGTATGACGGTGGATGCTGCCGCCATAACACCCAGCATTCTCTTATATGACTTCAGTGGTAATGTTGTTCCAGTAGAACTGAGACAGACACAGAAGAATGGTTGGTATGCGCTCATTCGTGAGGTGTGCACGCATGCTCAACAAGTCAAGACGAACTCCTAAAAAGGAGATTTACTGGTTGGGGAAAAGTGTGCTTTTCTCCCAGTTGACATTAGGCCAAATTTTCTATATGGCAAAGCAGCAAGTCTTTGTGTTTGCTCAGTAGTGCCTCTGATTGGCTAGTAATATCCAATTACTGAAGCAATTCAAAACACGCACACCATTAATTTTCAATGGGGCGAGCACCGCATCAATGCATTTCGTGAATGTTCAGGAAGCTAGAGACTAAAATGATGAACTTTAAATTGATATGCAGTTCCCTCGAACGTGAATGTAAAAGGTCGTCTGGTACATGAAGTATTCGTCCTTCAGATCTATTGACGTAGGACAGATGTGCAATAAGATCTGTTTCTCATTTAACATTTTGAATGGGCATGTCGCAAGTTTAAAAAAACCCAGTCTGACATGCCCAAGATGGCTTACCACGCATTCGCACAGCGGGACAGCAGGCTTATTAATTAATCTGAAACAACCTGTATCGTGTTCTTTGCGAGAAGATTGTGTATTCTGCTCATAACAACGGACCATCTTCGGACAGATAAATGGAAGAAAGAACACCATTGAAAGGGGACAGCTGATGTGCAAATTGGGTCGTATAACCATGTTTGATAATTTTTTGCACCCAGTCGGAAATGCCCATAAGGGCTCACCACGCATCCGCGTAATGGGACAGAGGGTTATTTGGTTTGTTCATTGTATGATATAATGTGCTGCTAACCATCTGAAAGCAGTTGTGCATAATGTGTATGCTTTGAAGTGGGAAAGAGCTCTTTATTGAAAAAGTATGCACTGTACTCTTTTTTGCATTCTTTATTGCATGTGTTTGAATCTGAGATACAGAAACAACATATTGAACAACAATATTCCTTTACTGCAAACAGCAGTGAGGAAGAGGGGAACAGCCTTGTGTGTGTCCAATCGAGCCTTCTTCTGGAACGGCAAGCTCTGCATTCCACTTCATAGGGCTGTGCCCATCAGGAGCACTTTTGCCTGCTTTCTCCTCGGCATGGGTCATGCGCTGTGGTGGCTGCCATCGTTTGGTCCACATCTTATGTGGCTTTACTGGCAGTGAAATTTGGCGGAGCTGAGGCAGGAGGTGTGGGATTTTTAGCCAGGCGCTGGCCCGAGACAGAGCGGGAGTGAGTCGATTGTGATGAAGTCGTGCTCCGTTTTGGCTTAAAATGTCTCATAGCCTGCGAGTGTTGCCGAGTCATGATGTAGCGCACAGCAAATCTAACCACTTAGCCACAGAAAAGACCGCCTGGAGACACCGGAGAATCAAATAGAACAAATGTTTCCGCGTCATGCATTTCTGTGAAAAGGTCAGCCACATGTGACGATCCAAAACCACCAGATTGCTCATTGACTGTGCAGTGACTTTTGTGGCTTGCAGCGCTAACGCTGTAGCGGTAAATCATGGCATCCACTCATGTTATTACTTCCTGCATTACATGCCACATTATTACTATAGCTTTTTCCATCAGCAGTGAGGGGTTTACATGTGATTAATGTAAGGAATTAGTCAAGCTGATGGAGAAGATTAATGAGTTAGAGACACACATCCGAACGCTAGTGGAGGTCAGTGAGAAAGAGGAGCCAATAGATACTGTTTCGGATGTGGGTAGTACAGAAACCAACAGACAAAATGTGGTTCTGGCTGAAGAGCCCCAGCAGCAGGGTGTTTGGGAGATGTCTCTGTGGCATACTTGCTCAGCAAAGCGACACCACTCTCCCATTCCTGTTAGGGTTTCTGATCTATTCTCCCCACTCAGTGATACACCCACTGAGAATCATGATAAAAGAGCCCTAATAATTGGTAAGGAACATGGAAATAGAGACTCCAGCCACTATTGTTAAATGCATTTCAGGTACCAATGCGTCTGACATCAGATCAAATTTGCAAGTGCTGGCTAATGCTAAATGCAGATTTTCTAAAATTGTTATTCATGTCAGCACTAACGATGTCCAGCTTCGCCAGTCGGAGATCCCTAAATATAATGTTAAAGAGGTGTGTGAAATTGTAAAATTGATGTCAGACACTGTAATATGCTCTGCCCCCTCCATGCTTGTCGTGGTGATGAGGTATAGTAGATTAGTGTCACTGAATGGCTGGATGTCTGAGTGGTGTCTGGAGAATAACATAGGATTTATAGACAATTGGAAGAGTTTTCGGGGTAGACCTGACCTGCTAAAAGAGACGGACTACATCCCTCCAGGGAAGGTGCCACTCTTCTCTCCAGTAATTTGGCCCATAGTCTTCATAATGATAGTATTTGACTAACTGGGGCCCAGTTCAGGAAGCAGACAAGCTGGTTAATATGAACATCTGCTAGCTGCCTTGAGACATCACACAGGTCACATAAACTACAACACACAGAGACTGTATCACCTAGATATCACATAGAGACTGTCTGTTCCCTTAACTACCAAATACAAAACACTCAAAAAATCATTTAGAATTTTTTATTTTTTTTAAACATAAATTTTGAAGATAAATATATAAAGGCAGGGCTAATAAACACTAGATCTCTTTCTACCAAAGCACTAATTGTAAATGAAATTATTCATACGTTTTTTTTAACTAATAAAGCTTAATATGAAATGTCAGTAGGACAGAATCTCTGTAATAATTTGCACTTGCTACAGTATATAGATCACCTGGGCCTTTCTCTGGTTTGCTTGGCGAATTTGCAAATTTTCTATCAGATCTAGTAGTTACTGTAGATAGAGCTTTAATTGTTGGAGGTCATAAGCTCCTGCAGAGGGCCGAAGCTCACTACACACATACTGTATCGGCCTCGATGCAGTATATGGAGATTGAGGGGCTTGCGAGGCATGTGCAGGCACAAGGTCCACTTCAAATTCATCCTGCTAGACCTTAAATCCCCAAAGTGCACCCTTGTGTGATCCCTCGGGAGTCACAGAAGAGGCGGGTGGGAGGGCGCGGGAGGCTGAATCATCCCTCAGAACAAGTGCGATTCACAAGCAAGCATCTTTTGACTCATCTCCTCACAGTGAGGGCAGTCTGTCGCTATGAATGAAGTTCTCATGCTGATCTGACGGCGGGATGTGTCCCTCGAATAAGGAACATTTACGGAACGGCATCTTTAAAAAGATGTGAACTCGTAAGTGGCTCTTTTAGTTATAATATATATATACACAGTGTGTATATATATAAAATATGAAAAATAGCTTATAAGGATCCGGCTGAAGCGTTGTGGGGAATCAGGATGCTGAAGCAGCCTGTTCACCAGCAAAGCATCAAGCGGCAAGGCAGAGTAAATGTTCACCAGAACACTGCAGGGAAGCGGAGTCTTCTTGCTGCCATGAAGATCCCGCACACTGACTTGTGTTTGTTGAAGGCGAAGTAGTAGAAAGCATCTAGACTAAAGATGAATCGCTGTCTTGCAGGAAGAAAATTCTGAGAAACTGTGTTTGCATGCCCACTTTTATATTGGACAGCTTTGCGCCTAAAAGGATGGGGCTTAAACACCAAAGTCAATATTGGCATTATTGTAGAAAGATTTCAACTAGGTCCTGTAGAAGGTCACTCCCCATAGCATCAGTTTAGTGAAGCAATGTCAAGTGTACTGAATCGTAAGGGAACCATGGTTATGCAATGTTTATTTTAACATGAGAGATGAAGATTCACATCACTCCTCGTTAGTTTGAGTTAATTGAGACGTAATATTTATCATGTTATGTACTGATATTATTGTACTATTTCCCATGAAGTTGTGTAGTTATGACAATACAAAATTAAATATTTTGCCATCCTAGCTAAACTTTTGATTGCACATTCTAATTGCAAACTGTAATATTTTTTTTTTATATGATGTACTATTTTAGAGTAATATTTATGAAGTTGTGTAGTTATGACAATACAAAATGAACTCTTTGCCCAAGCTAAACTTTGAAATGTTTAAGTTATTAAAAGTGGCCATTAAGTGTGTTAAGTCTTGAAGCATACTAGACATGCAATTGTCAATGGGGTTTTCTTTGATAATGCATTTGTACCTGTTTGATTTGATTCACTCATGTTATTTATGTCAAATAAAATTATAATAATAATCTAAAACTAAAAAACAGCAAAGGTCAGACTATCTCTGTTACATTGTGATTAAACCATTTTGTAATTTAAAAAACGAATGGCCAACTGACCAATAACTTGACCAACAAACACTTCCATGCATTTGATCCCTAGGGAGAGTTAATTTTGGACACTGCTTGGATGCCACATGGTAGTTCTTGATCTAAGGTTCTTGATTCAACCAATGCAGAAGACTGTCTGGTAAAGTGACTGTAAACATGTGAAAAACTGAAATTTGTTTTCAGGTGGATTTACAAATTACTAGAAACGCCCTCACCTGTCTGTCGTGAGAGTAAGTGAAACCCTGCTTCCTGTTGACCAGCCACTTATTGGCCCTCTATCCTCATGTCTGGATCTGGACTCTGTCACGATTCCCCCTGCTGGAGACACACTCATCTGCAGGGACAGGGACTCCATGCTACGATGCAGCCCAGAGAGACGGGGGTAGAGTGAGGGAGAGCCACCAGCACTGCCACCTTGGCCCACTGTGCCACTAGAGAAACATTCAGAGGAGTTGACATTGAGGACAGGAGCCGGGCTGGGGGTCAGACAGGTTGTGCTTGGGCTACTCATTCCTGATAGCTCCTGTAGTTTGGAGAAGGGCGGCACTTTGGGAGGAAGTTGGTTCACAACGTCAACTATCCCACAGTCCAGGCTGTTGGAGTTGACCTTGTCCAGATGAGCAGGTTTGGGCAGAGATCTGGCACTGGGCGGCCTATGAATCCCAAGATAAAAAGATTAATTAAAATTGAGACCTACACTGTAAATTGATAATAAACAGAAATGCCACTTAGTGATGCACTTCCATCTGCTGTGCATAACATCCATTTGAGTTGTGAAGACAATTAGTGAAATATACAAATATTAGGGATGCCATAAGTTATTAATATATCTATATCTATTATTGATTGGCACATTATTTTATCAATATAATGTTGAGGCATAGATATATTATTATTAGCTGACATTTAAATTGGAAGCTTAATTTGCACGCTTTCCAATTCACTCAGCTGGCCCCTGTCTTACAGTCTGGTGTATTAGCGCTGGGAGACCACAAGAGGGTGATATACCAGCCGGGCGCAGTCACGATTTCACACACACTAGACAAACTGATGTGGCGCAGCAGATGGCAGTCCAAAGATATGTACCTCCAAGTTGCGTTAAGGATTCGTAATTCTTCAATAATGTAGAATGAGTATGGAATGAGCATGTTGATGAGTATGCAGGTTGGTGTATGAATCTGGTGTAACTGTGTAAACCGAACAATTAGAAATGGTGACATTTATTATGCAATTTCTCTTTATGTAGCTTTGAGTAGGTCTTTGATGTGGTCAAACCACAAAAAGACATACTTGTAACTGAAGATCTCATCACAAACTGACTTACCACTATAACAATATGAGTGAAAAGATGACATGAAAAATTTACGTTTCAGAATCTCTTAGTATTTAGTAAGTTTTGTTAACATGGTCAATGTCACAACTCTACTTACATTTGGTTAGTGAACCTTCAGGTTTTTAATTTTAAGGTTATATTTGAATTTAAATCCCAGATTTTCAATGTGGCCTCAAGCCTAATTTACACAATGAAAGGAGTCAAACATTTTTCTCCTCAATGAACTAAAGCACCCTAGGTGAATGAAGCTTGCGTTTATACTAAACCACAACAATGGTTTGTTTTTACCAATCATCATCGCTCTTTGGCTAGCTGACGACTTCTAGTTCAGAAATTTCAGGGATGTGCACTAACATCAGAAAACAAACACCTTAGGAGAACAACGACAGAGCATTTCACCACAATTTTTAGGTGAAAATAAACAAAGTCTGTTTGCCCAATAAATTTAAATTAGCTTTCATATTTTTGGATCCCACTTTATATTTAAGTATTAAAGGGTGCACAAATGTCAGTCGCTTACACCATTTCCAAAGATGGTGATGTGCCCAAGCGGATGACAAAATGTCTTGTTCAGAGCGTCTACACATTAGAGTTTAAGCTACATCAGAGAACGCTGTGAACATAAGAATAACACAAGGGGTTTGTGAAAGTGACACTCCTTTATCCAACCAAAAGTTTATTTGTGACTTAGGCAATCTGACAAAGCTATCTAAGAAGAATTGAATATTGAGATTCAAGAAAAATTGAGTGTTTCAGAAATGCTTGTCCAATTGTGCTTTTGGAAATCCAATTCACTGTTTTTAAACTTAACTTCAAAACCTCTATTTTCAATCACTCAAAACGGATCTCATCCATTCCTATTCTTCAAATGCTCCATCGGAGCTTTCTCAAGAGTGTAAGTGCCAACACTTGTTGCAGTAGTATCAGATTATGACAAAAACTTAGATTAGCATGGAAGACATCTATCACTTGATCCGTTATCGCATTGCACCTGATTAGGACACAGTGTCCTAATAATGATCATATAATAAATACGGAGACAAAGACTTTTGGCCTTATCAGTTAATCTTACCTTTGGGTGTTTGGAGAGGGCAGCTCTGAATATTTCCCCAAACTGGATGGTTGCCGAAGCCCCAAAAGTTTGGAAGGTGGCTCCAATCCAGACTGTGTTGGCATTAACGTACCATTCTTTAACGAGTTACTTCCGCAACAATCAGAATCTGATGTCACTGCTTTGGCTTTGGCCTTTTCCTTCTCACGGTCAGTCTGATTAACTGGGCCAATCCCTCCTGTACTAGCACGGCTTGAGATCTTTCCACTGCCTGGTTCCTTAAGTCTGGACTGGGTGGGGACTGTTTTTAGGCCCTGTAGACCAGCATCCACGTTGCTGCTAACAGGGCGATTGCCAGGCCGACCTCCCGTCAGACTCAAGGTGCTGGACTTTGCAGGTCTTGGGAGACTACGATACTGGATGTTGTTGCGTGCATTTGGAGCCATGAAACCTGGATCACAGTTTGAAACATCAAGGCTGGTCTTCCGTCCTACACCTACACCAGGTTTCACAGGAATGCCAGTGGTTTTAGGTGCTTTGCTAACAATCGCAGAGTCTCCAGAAACTGTATTTCCACCAGTTGTTAGTACAGTGGCGGTGCCAGTTGCAGGAACCGATTTTTTGAAACCGAAGGAATTTACAGTGGCGGAAGAGGGACGGACGAGGCCGGAGGGAGGTTTTTGATGTTCACCACGATCTTTGCCTGCATCCGAACTTGAACGTTGTAAGCCAGCTGCTTTTACTGCCTTTTTGGTTTTATCCAAAACTCGCTGTTCATTCCTTGTAACTGTAGGCAAATGCAAATAAACATAATCAGACACATGTACCCATAATTAACAATATTACCCTATTACAAAAATTATTCCAAGCTTGTATAATCCTTTTCTTGGATAGAAAAGTATAGCTTGAAAGAGTATATTTGGGCTTGAATGTTTGTCTCATTCCTGTTTACATACCCTATCTAGGCAGCGATACACAGTTTAAAGTGTGACCCTATTAAAAACATATAAAATCACACTGTTAATTAGAGAAGTTATACAAAAAGAAAAGAAACCATTCGCATAAACATTAAATCTTCAATGAGCAATGAATCTTCTGTAAACAGCAGCACGTGTTTCGAAATGTAGTCTAGCAAATGCTAACTAATTAATGGTTAATGCTAAGGCAAGCATCACTTTTGTTCATACTTAGGGTTAGGGGGCTGTGCTACGGGCAAGAATGACACCTCTAAATGTGAAGAAGCAGCATGGTATTCGTTTTCTAAACTATCAGACTTACAATTTTCAACTGACAGCCTGAAAAAAATCCCATAGACTTTCAATGAAGAAGAGACCCGGCCATATTTGGGGACCATAACAGAGATATACATAGAGACTTGGGGGTGGACTCTTTTGACTTGGGGACCAACCAAAACCATCTAGCAACAACCTAGAAACCAACCAGAATACCCTAGCATTGTACAGAAAGTACAATTGCATGGACAATCACCATTAAAGGAATACTCCGGAGTTAATACAATTAAGCTCAATCGACAGAATTTGTGGCATAATGTTGATTACCACAAAAAAAATTTCTGACTGGAACCTCATTTATAAATAAAAAGCTAAAATCATGGTTATAGGAAGGCACTTACAATGGCAGTGAAGGGGGCCAGTCCCAAGCACTAAAAAACTGTTTCAAAATATGTGTAAAGTTATATCAAATTTGTCATGTTGTCATGACAACAAAACACAGGTAAACTCCCTAATCTTGTAAATGCCCTAATGCCATTAAATCCCCAATTTTAAATAAATCTATTTCACCATAGTTATTTGATGGTATTCTGACACTGAGCAACTTGTGCTGTGCAACACACACACACTGACAAACACACCAGCCCTCTTAAAATAATGCAGTGGATAGAGGTACAATCCACTGCAGGTATGCAAGTTTATTTCTTATGTTAGTGACTTTAATTCTCTCAGCTGTTTCCAACAGACCACATGAATATTAAAGAGATAAACTATGACAAAGGACTCATGACTAACACACTGGTGGCACTCTTAGAAATAAACAGAGTGAGTATGGCACAGCCGTTAGAGCACTGACAACAAGGGTGAACTCGCAAAGCCCACCCTGATGGACATCTGGATCCCCTCAGTAATATTTATAAATACACAAGAAGAATGAAACCGAAACACTTGTGTAATAGTGACTTGATCACTGAACGAATGTGAAAACACACTGAATAGATTGTTCGCAAACTCGAAAATTGGCTTAGCTACAACAAAGGAATTCAAAATATGCGAAAACCCTTGCAGGAGTAATTTAAACATTTAAACGGCTCAATTAGCAGACCACACAACAAATAAAAATGGCATACCAGTGAAATACAGCATGAATTACATCTGTCATGGGTCATTGTAATTCACACCAGTTGCCACCCAGGACGACAGCCAAGACAAGTAAATACAGCTGACTACTTGAGATGAAAATTAGAGCTGGAATATTTCGGTCTATTAATGTACTGGATTTAACACTAGCACAATCATATCAATGGCTATGAAAGGGGAGGCAAAGCTAATTTGTTTACACATTTGTTTAAACTGGAGGGAATGAGTACAAGGGAGTCAGAAAGAAGAAGTCAATGGGAAAAAAAATGGGACAGAGAGACAAAGTGGCTAACCGAAACAGTCTAACCGTTAAGATATCAGAATGACAGAGATTCAGCTGTGAAGAGAGGAGTGGAGATAGATGTAATTTGCCCAGCTGATACTCTATAACTATAACTGTCAGGCTTGTACAACAATATATATATACTTTACATTAAACATTGTCTAACTAAACATTACAAGACTGCGGCTCAGAATAACAAGGTGTCAGTAAGATTGTGAAATAATGAAGATCCATTTCCCCAATGACCATCATTTTTTCTTCATTAATTGTGTTGGCTAAGGCAAGCATCACTATTACGACTGCTCATACTGGCAATTTTTTAAAACCCCTAACCCTAAGCATTAAACTTTGGTGCATGCACCATTTGTGCTACAAACATGTATGATACCTCAAATCACCTGGCTTGTTGAAGAGAGGTGTGCTAGTACTATTCTAAACGATCAGACTGCTAGATGAAAAAACGGGTGAAAAAATCTGGGCTCATTCATTCAGAAAATTAAAAAATCTTTTTGGGGTTAAAAACGTGGGCCCTTCTACCACACAGCCCAGAGAATCAATGTGATTGATCACATGGAGAGAATTATCGGCCCTCTATCTGAAGCATGGGATGCCATAAAATAAGATTGTTCGTCCATTTCTTTCACTGTTTATGAGAGGCTGTATTTCATAGACATCTCGCATGACAGGGATAGAGTTCTCAATTATATAACAGTATTTTAAAATATGGATAGTTGAGGTCCAATTCCAGGGGACAATAAATGGTAAAGACTGAATAAATGCTGGAACTAATTCTCACTAGCTATGTTTCTAAGTTGTGAATTTAATTTATATGAAAAACCATATTCGCAAAAACAGTTTTTCGAATAAAGCCACATTTACATCTAAGGGTGTTCAAACGATTTACATTTATTAATATGGCAGACGGTTTAATCCAAAGCGATTTACAAAAGAGGAAAACGTAAGCAAATCATCTTAAGGAGACAGTGGTACAAAAGTGCCATATTACAAATTTTCACTAGCATCAGAATAGTATTCAAAACATACACAAGTGCAATTTTTTATTTATTTTTTGTTAGTGACTAGTTAAGTGCTCTTGGAAAAGATGCATGTTAAGTCGTTTTTTGAAGACAGAGAGTGAGTCACCGTCACGGATGGAGTTGGGAATGTCATTCCACCAATGCGTTATGATGAAGCCGAAAGTCAGAGAAAGTGTTTTGGTGCCTCTTTGTGTTGGTACAACAAGGCGACGTTCCTTAGTCGACCGCAGGCTTCTAGTGGGCGTGTAGCTCTGCAGGAATGATTTTAGGTATGCTGGAGCAGACCCAGTGACTGTTCTGTATGCCAGCATCAGAGCCTTGAATTTGATAAGTGCATCAACCGGTAGCCAATGGAGAGAGACAGGGAGTGGTCTAACATGTGCTCTCTTTGGTTCATTAAAGACCAGACATGCTGATGCATTCTGGATCATTTGCAGGGGTCTAATTGCACATGCAAGGAGGCCTGCAATGAGAGCATTACAGTAGTCCAGTCTAGTTATGACAAATGACTGAACAAGCAGTTGTGTGGCATATCTTCCTGATGTTGTAGAGCGTAAATCTACATGATCTTGCGGTCTTTGAGATGTGGTCCGTGAAATTTAGAGCACGCAGACAAAACACTTTAAAGAACTTTGTCTCGTCACACACTTCTGGGAGCACTATATATGTGCATTCATCCATTCTTATGGATATACCGTGTGTATCTCTAAGATTTTTTTAAAAAGTGTCAATATACCATCACCTATACATTTCAAGTTTGTTTTCAACTTATTTGCACTGCAAACGCTTTTTAGGCTTTGGATTTTCTAGACACTGTTATTTCAGGATGACCAGAGCAACGTTTCAGATGCGCTGATTGGTCCGCTGTTCAGTCCAGTTTTTCAGTCACATGAACTTTTTGATGCACAACTTTTATACCTAACAAATTCAATAGCAGATTATTCAGTAAATGTGTTTCCATCATAATTTATGCGCATTTCTTCTTATCGAATAAAAAAATGTATTCACCTGAATAATTTTTTATATGCATTTTGGAGATTTATTCGCAACTTGGTGTTTCCATCCAGCAGTTGATGGAAATGTAACAGTATGTGGATATAATCATGCCACATCATTCTTTTCCAGTACCATCTCTTGCTCGGTCTGTCCAATCAAAGTGCCCGTCCACAGAGAGAGGCAGATAACGCTGACACACAGTTTTCACTTGCCTGTCGGTAGTGTCTACACACTAGCTGAAAGACTAATGACTACTTTACTCTGCTGTCTCTGGAACAAACCACTGCACTCAAATGTTCAAGTTTTTGCTGTCCTGTTGGCATTCAGTTTAGCTGACTTAGAGACCTGCACAATCATTCTTTTTCCTGTGGACGTCAGGAACAAAATGCTTTTTGATTTGTCAGAGTTTGCCATTCTTAGACAATCTACGTGGCAACTGGGTTCTACAGTAAAATATGGCCCCAGAATAGTTGTGAATTACATGCAAGACAACCTCCTATGTATTTAAGGAAAAGTCCACACAAAATGAAAACACTGCTTAGCTCAATCGACTGTATTTCTGGCATAATGTTGATTACCACAACAAATAATTGAAGTAAATGGGACCAATTTTTGGATGTTTTAAAAGGCAGAAATGTGAAATTATAATTTCATAAAAGCACTTTTATTAACTATTCTGTTAAAACTCGTGTTATATGAACTGTAAAACTGTTTAAATCATCATTTTACATTCATTGCATGATTTGTTGACATTACATAGTCATTACATATCTTTACACAGAAAAGGTTAGTAAGTGATTGTATCACACTAAAATCATGTTAACACTAATCTTGTTTATGTTTTGTGACCATACTTTTGAAATATTGAGAATTTTAACGTTTACAGATTTGACCCAGATGTTTGATCTCTTTTGAAGGGGCAAGTCCAAATACATATTGTGGTAATTAATATTATGCCACAAATGCTGTTGATTGAGCTTTACTTGTATTGAACCGGGAATATTCCGTCTCCTCTAACCTGTATGCTTATTTTGTATGGTATTTTTAATTTTTCCATGGAACACAAAAGGATATATGTAGAGAAGGACTGTCAATTTAACACGTTAATTTAGTGTGATTGATTATGTAAAAAAAAATAATGCATCAAAAGAATTTACGCAATTAATCATGCCTCCTGACTCATATGCAAATTCCGTAATAAAAGTACATATTTTCCTATCATCAAAGCAAATCAAACTTGAAGTATGTTACTTCGTGTTTTTAAGGGACAGGTCACCAGGGAGCCTCCAGCATGCCTAAACAAACCTCTCAAACCTCTAAAAAGAAGTCTCCAGATGTTAAGAAAATACTTTGTAAAGAATAGGCTTTTTCTATTGTCTAATGCCACAATTGTTCAATATATTTTAATCTGAATGAAAATATATATGCCGATTAACCTAACAAATTAATATATCATATTTCAATATTTTCTGAGAAAGGCCCCCAAATAAAGAAAATTAAATATAATTAATATACAATAATTCTATAAATGACAATTAATAAATAAATTAATAAATAAAACACCATAAAAGAAGTCAACACTATACTAATTGTGCACTACATTTTAAGAACAACCAAATGAATCGTATGTCGTTATTCACAAAAATATATATTTTTTTAATTCAGATTTAATGTCATCAGTGACTTGCATTTGCAGCAACCAAACATGATGTATCAGTTTCATTATAAGGAATGAATGGTGAAATTTGAAAGCTTGAGCAGAAGGTAATATTTTCAGGTAATAACAAAGAAAATTTTGGTATGTTCCTTACACTTAGCTATCATATGGCTTGGACAATAGTCATATAGAGTACTTTTATGGTGATTTTTTTGGTGTTCTATTTTGGAGCTTGACAGACATTGTCACTATGAATTATAGTTGTATGGAAAATAGCATGAAGTTTCTGCACTAATTCTCCTTTTGCATTCCACAAAAGGAATAACAACATATAAGTTTGGAAATATTTAAGGGTGAGTAAAAAATTACAGAAATATTTTTTTATTTTTTTGTGAACTGTTTCTTTAAACTGATTTGAACCGCTTTGCTGAAGATGCAAACATCATAACTTCGATGGAAAATGTCCAAAGTGTGTTTTCCGAATAAAAGCAGATCAAGTTGCACAGTTCATAGGGTGCAATCGCTTAAATCTGGTCTATCTGTCATTCATTCTCTTCTGTGTGTCTGAAAACATGACCACATTCGACACCACATGAGTAGCAGACAAATGCTTAAGTGTTTACGTGCTGGATACGTTTCAACACATACTGGCAAAATGAAAGACTAAATATGCCTGCCTTTCATTAAAGTGACATCATGATGTAATGTACAGTACAGCATCCAGATGGTCTCTTTCAGGTCCAGCTGTATCAGAGGTGGGTAGAAAAGTCAAAACTGTACTCAAGTAAATGTACAATTACTTAAAAAAAGAACTAATCAAGTAGAAGTAAAAGTGTTAACATAAATAATTACTTGAGTAAGAGTAAGAAAGTACTCAAACAGTGAGCAACTCATTACTTTCACAAATGACATAATGGATGTTAACTCCCTATATTCCATTACATAATTCACATATTACGGAATTATTCATTTTATTATTATTATTATTAATGGACATTCTGTCATCATTCATCATCATGTTGTTCCAAACCCATATGACTTTCATTATTCCATGCAATACAATAAGGAGATATTAGAAAGAATATCCGTCACCATTTACTTTCACTGAATGTGTTTTTATATATATATATATTGAAAGTATATATAATACAAAAGGTCACACAGGTTTGAAACAACATCAGGGTAGGGAAATGATGATGGAATTTTAAATTATGGCTATCGCTTTAAAGGGATAATTCACCCAAAAATGCAAACTCTCTCATTATTTACTCACCCTCATGCCATCCCAGATTTGTATAACTTCCTTTCTTCTGCAGAAAACAAATTATGATTTTTAGACGAATATTTCAGCTCTGTAGTTCCATACAATGCAAGTGAATGGGTGCCAAAATTTTGACGCACCAAAAAGTACATAATGGAATCATTAAAGTAACCCATACAACTCCAGTAGTTAAATCCATGTCTTCAGAAGTGATATAATAAGTGTGGGTGAGAAACAGATCAATATTTAAGTAATTTTTGTTAGAAGATCTTCTCCCAGCCCAGCAGGGGGCGATATGCAGAGATTAATGTGAATCACCAAAAACAAAAGAAGAAGAATGTGAAAGTGATCTGTGGGTGATTCTCTTTTCTGAAATTGTGACTCCTCGTTTCCTTTCCTTGCTTCCTTTTCTCATTTCCTTGCTCCACCCTCTAAGGAAATGAGGAAAGGATGGAAGGAAATGAGGACATAGGAAACAAAGCAAGACGTTTTTGTAAAATGGAATGTCCTGCTGACTCACATGTCACTTTAGAGTGCCATCTCTGTGCAGCTGCATTACACAAAGCACTTGACGTTAATTGTTGAAACTTTATTTATTGATAGTTCCATTATAAAACCTAATAATTCAAGATGCACAGTTAAAGAATGTAACAATTATGTTTTATTTAAACTGCAAATGTGAAATATGAGTTAAAACTGTTGTGTCAGGTATGAAGGGGGAGGATCATTTATGCATGCATCATGTGCTTTGAACAAAAAGTCTTCCACATAGGAAGCTCCGGTGTTTCCTCGCTCAAACGTCCTTGGTATGCTCCCTCTGTCCTCGATTTAGAGTATCTGTACACCCTTGATGATGGCGGGTTTTGACCGGTTTCTGGGTCACATGCTTGAGGATGAAGGAGTGAGGAAACGAGGATGCACATTTTAGGAAATGAGAAGCACAATGTTTCTCACCCAAGCATCACATCACTTCTGAAGATATTGATTTAACCACTGGAGTCTTATGGATTACTTTAATGCTAACTTATGTGATTTTGAGCTTTAAAATGTAGGCACCCATTCACTTGCATTATATGGATCAAAAGAGCTGAGGATTTGTACTAAAAATCTTTATTTGTGTTCAGCAGATGAAATAAAGTCATTAATCATTTACTCACCCTTATGCCAGATGTGTGAGAATTTTCATTTTTGGATGAACCAAACGAACTTTAAGGGCTCTTGTCAGATCTGGATGAATTTGTCAATAAGGTTTTGAAACATTTCTAGTAATTATTACAGTGAAAATGTGGTCGATGTCACACAGGGACATTGTATATAATGCTGAAATATAAACCAAAGCAAGACCATGTTTTATTAATGCCTACTTTTACTATTTCATAGCTTTTAGCTCTTAATTCAGAGTAGTTACAGTTTTCAGTGTCGAAAGAATTTAGATAATTTGTTCTGTACACAGTATCGCTGCTCCCTAAATGCAGAGTACGCAGCCTGCATAAGGCACCACACACAGTCTGTTCGTGCTCCAGTTGTCAATTACACGTTCGGCAGAGCAAAAGGCATTTACACTTAACGTGGCTGTTTACATGGATTTCTAAAGTTAATCAGCCTGAAGTAGATGCAATAGTAGCCAATACAATTGGTAAATAAATGTGTAAATACTGCTAATGACATGCAGGACAAAGCACACTGATATATTGCTGCACTGATTTAAAAATGCACACTTAAAAACTGATGTCACAAGAGCCCATATTTACAGATTTACCCTGAAAATTACCATCATCATTTCACAGAAAAGACCACTTTATCATTAAAGCTGTAGCTGCAATTTTAATCTTGAAATATCTGCTTGTCTTGGTGTAAAATGGCGTTGATGATGAAACTATTACTTTTCACTGTGTGAAGCGAAGAAAGTGTTTCACTTAGTTAGAAGAGTATGATGCTGCTTTTTCTGTGAAAGCGCACAGCTGTGTGAACTTCCGCAGTCGCAAAAGTCCCATTCAATAATCTCTCATTAAATTACGCATTAATTAAAATTAAACCCAGTAATATAACAGGAACGCCGTCCATTGTAACAAAGTAAATGTAAAACATTTTTTTTTTAAATGTATTTGATTGAGAGTATAATGTACCCATTTTTAAACCTACTCTTAAAGTAATTTTGTTTCCAAGAAGTTACTTGAGTAAATGTAATGGAGTAAATGTAGTGAGTAACTACCCACCTCTGAGCTGCATAAATGCTTATTGTGTTCCACAATGTGGCTCTCGCTTTGCTTGGGAACAACAAATGACCTCTTATTCTAATTAGGGCTCTTTTGATTCAAAACATGAACTTTCTAGTTGTAAATTGCAAAAGCAACTGGACTGGGAGTAAAACAAGCAAATGGGGTGAAGCAAAGACAGGAAGAGAAATAGTTGGTGGTGGTGGATGATTTAAGATTTCAGGGATAATCGTGCCCCTACCCACCCCTCTTACCAGGTGGGGGACAACAGCTGGCCAGGCCTGGTGTCAACCCACCACTCCAGCACTGAGCCGAACAGGGCATCATTCTCTAGAAGTGATTCACCCCATGCCAGCATCAGAATCAGGCTTTGTTGAAGCTCTGTATTGGATCTAATGACCCAACACTAACTGCCATCAACTGAGTTTGCCACAGAGACAGAGAGCTGCATTCAAAGATGTGGCCGAAAAGAAAAGTGTCTTTGTTTTTTGAGGTTAAAAGCATTGATACTGGCATTGCTTTTACTCTATAATCATCCCTTGATTTGTTGATTTAATGGTCACTTAATGCTCTCAGATGATGACATTAAAACAGTATATTTGGGCATACTTGTTCGTTATAATTTAAGATGGTTTGGCAAGATTTTGAGGTACAGTTCTACTGAAACTTCTACTCGTTCCCTTATGAAAGATATTTTAGGGTGTATTTTCATACCATCCGGGAACACTCAAATATTAGTCTATGCTCTGAATGGAAAACTAGTGTATTGCTTGCATACAGTGCAGTATACACTTCATCCAACCAAATATAAAAAGTAGGTATGTGTTAAATAATAAAGTTGGGTTTGCTCATTAAAAGAAGCATTAGCTATCCCTTGTGTCAGTTCCAAAATATATCATCAGCCTTAATTATAATAATTAAATTAATAAAATAAAATATACTCCTAGGGAATTCCGTAAAAACTCTGTAAACTACTGTACGTAAATATTTCAGCATATAGGCTATGTGTGCTATAAATAAATTGTTTAGCCTATATCACATCTATTTCTTCATTATATTGGCCATCGACCAACCCACACTCTAGATATCAGTATGTAGCAGGTCACTTGAGCATTCTTTGTATACAGAAAATGTGCATACTAAGCAAAGTATACATACTGTATACTGCAGACATTTTATGATTAGTATGGTAGTATGCTAGTCTGAACATAGCCATAAATCATCTATATATTTTCAATGTTATGACATCACTGACCTCCTGGTACTTTGAGCATGCTCTGTGTAGTGTGCGTGATCGGTGATGTCACGCCTACAGGAGGGTTGCGGCTCTTCTTCAGTCCACTGGGTGGATGGCCAAGCGTCTGCGGTTTCTTCAGTTCACCTTTGACGGCTGTGTCATCCTGCACTCGACTCTTTTTCCACTTGTTGGATGACTCGGCCTTAAGGCTGCCTGTTTCATATCCTTCCCTGGTCTGGCACTGAGTCTTCCCCTCCTCATTGTACCAGGAAAGGCCACTTTCAACCAGCGAGCGTTTCTCGGCATCAGTACGCAGCTGAGGGAAAATAGTTCATGTTGAAAAACATGTATATATATATATATTCTGATGCCCACTGACAATGTAAGAGACATGAGCAAACATCCATCTATCCATCCATGAAAAATCATGTGAATCGCTCCAACGCCTGAATTATAATGAGTTTTGATAAAATAACACTAAAGGACAATACCTGAAAAAAAAACTTCAAATAAATGGCAAGAAGGCACTGTTGTTTACAGTGAATTGTTATTTTTCTGACATCTCAATTTGTATTTCCTTGATTGGCCTATAAACAACATTGTGATTAGACAGACAGACAGACAGACAGACAGACAGATAGATAGATAGATAGATAGATAGATAGATAGATAGATAGATAGATAGATAGACAGACAGACAGACAGACAGACAGACAGACAGACAGACAGATAGAGTGTGTGTGTTAGTGTGTGCGTGTGTGTGTGTGTGTGTGTGTGTGTGTGTGTGTCAATAAACTTATAATGGCTGTGAGTGTGATTTTTTTTGCATATTTTATGACATAGACAAGGACTTGTAACTCTGACTTGTATGCAGTTTATTGGCGACTCAACCTGGACTCGATATTTACAGTAAAACTCAATATTGGTGACTTGCACTTGGACTCGGATTGACAAGTGAGGACTCAGACTCGACTCAGACTTGAGATCTAGTGACTACAACACTGGTCCCTATACTCTATGTTTGTTTACGTTCTGATTGTTTAGTCACTACATTCTATGTTTGTTTAGCCCCAAATCTCTATAGTTATATAGTCCCTATGCTCTGGTGGGGGGTCTGCTAAAATCACACACATCTGAATGATCATTCGTGATGTCATGTTTATGAGCTCAAAACGCAAATACAAACACCAACAAGTGTTTGAAATAACATCCGACTTGGATCTGATGTGGATTCAGATCACAGAATGAAGCAGAATTACATTCATTATTGAGTTATATGTGATGCTTTTTCTTACGCATATTAATCACTTTCATACTAAATATACTTTATACTAAAACAAATACCAGAGACCGCTCAGACAAATGTCTCATGTGCTGAGAATGTGCTAACGTGCTAACCATAAAAATATAAATAATAAAAGTTTCATGGTCAGAATAGAGGCATTTTGAATCACGCTCATGCCAGAGAATTATTGCACCTCCACCTGTAATTGGCCAAAATGCTCCGTTCGACTTCTCCGAGACCCTCTACTCTTCCCTGTGGAACACGGAAGCTTGACCTCTGACCCACTTTCTGTAGATCTGAATTTCTGTGGTTTGAATTTTAGATATTGAATTTAGAATTCTGAATTTCTTCTTCATCTTGAAAACTTGAAGCTGTATTTTTTAAAACTGAATATTTACAGTGTAAGAATTCAGAACCTAAAATTTGCTGTTTGAAAATACATATTTATAAAATTGTGTGATAAAATAAAACAGTTCAATTTGGTTAAATATGAAATGTCCAGAATTGGAGTTCAAACCTATTTAAAATACAACTTAATATTTCTTCTGGCAAAATCACACTTAGAATTCAAATTCAAAAGTCTATAATTCAAATTTACACAATTCAATTTCAAATAGTTTTGTCATAATCCTGGCTCCATAGATTGTGGAAACAAACTCGTTTATTGATATTACTTAATAAAGTGAATGTTTATCACTTACTTTGTAGATCTCCCTGAGTGTCGACATGTGTGTGAAAATCTGTGAAATCGAAGTTGAGAATTTCTGCAGGAGCCTACAAGTTTCAATTCTGATTTAAAGATGCATTCCACTGTACTTTTCCTAGTAGGAACTTTTCAAATCTTTCCAAGTTGAATGGAATTCTTCAGCAGCCTAATTTACACTCCTGATGTTGCTATAACAATGCAAAAAGCACTTACCAGTTTGCTTGAAGTGAAAATCAGTTCTCCTTTCCAGTTTAATAAATGAAGCAATCACACGGTCATGTCGAACATCTCATGTTTTTTAATCCATAAAAATCTCTTTCTCAATGATGATGTGGCAGTAATGACAGCCAACTCAGGCAAGGATTTTCGCTTTGAAAATACGTACATCACTTAAAGCGTGATTGCGTCACTCAACGCCGACTAAAAGGCCTTGACTGGGACATATCCTAAAGATCACACCAACCAAGAACATATCAATTAATCTGATTGGCTGATGAATCTGACAATCTGACTTTAGTTGCTCATTCATTTGCACTTTTGAGGGATTCTGTGGAAATTCTGAAGGCATGAGGAGGCGGAGCTCAAACTCACGCGCTGCTTCAGGCATGTGATTTGTGAAACAGTTGTCACACTTTGCTTGTAAGCATCAAGGAATAAATTCTTACTGGATAAACATTTCATTTTTCTCTATTTGTTTGTAAATAATTAAGAGTGGAAAGCGATTAAAAATGCATAGTCAAAAAGGTGATTGAGAATGAAAGGATGAAAAATATTTATGTTAGGCCAGCAGAGAAGGATTTGTTGGCCCTGAGAATTCGCCACTGCATTTAAGGTGTGTCGGCTCACTCCTAAGGAATAATGGGAGGCAGGTGAGCTCACATATTTGACCAACAAAGCCTGTCTGGACGTTGATGTTTGTATAACTGTGATGTTGATATGTAATTTCCTTCCTGCAGAGTGGGAGTCGGATCAAGAAAGAAGCCGAGTACTGTTGCCTGAGCCTCCTCATGAGTACAATACACACTCAGTTGAAGGGGGAGGGAGTTGGTATGTGAGTCTGTGGGGGGTTTAGAGGAACATTGTGACCAGTTTGACGGAGAGGATATTGAAAATTGCCAGCAGAGAGTGGATCTTGGTGCCTTAACATCATGAAGCAGATTACTGAGCATGTGGTCCTGGCAGAGAGGTTAATTAAAGTTTATAATGGGATGACAGGGGGACACAATGCTTACAATATGTGCTTATCAGCCTGTTTTCATCAGAGGACCGATTAAGACAATTTCTACATACCATAGACCTTACTCTAAGACATCATGCTTAATTTTACTAGCTGAATGATTGACAGCCAGATACACTACAGTACACCATATTGACGGTACAGTACTTCATTCCCTCACAGCCTTGTTTTCAAATGAAAAGGTTAGTTATAGGTTCTGACTAAAGTCTACAGGGACATTTACATTGTATGCAGACATTGTGGAATAGATGCACTGTACATAAATAATGTGGTGAAATGTCTCTCACAGAGCCAAGTTAAAGTGATTTAATGTAGTCAGAATGGCTAAGACTAAACCAGAAAGCGGTCTAGTCTTTAACAAGTCATAACCAACACAAACACACACACATTCACACACACAGAGGACTGAGTAACTCTACTTGGGAGTTCATCTTTGAAGATGAAACCAGAGCCTCCCTAAAGACTTCTTGTCCAGGGTAGTCACATCACTGTCTTTGGGTGGGATGAACTCTGCCTTGTGTGTTCTAAGGTGATAGATTTCAGATGAGTATTGACTGAGTCTGTGTGCACTCCCTCACTCTAAAACAGTTAGTGGTTTGTAACACATTCATCCCATTAGCAATAAAGTACTGTGTGCTCAGTTTTGGTTTGCCAGTTCGACTGATCTAGTGTCATGGGTCTGTGTGCAATGTCAGAAAGTAACCAAAACTGATGTAACAAACTTTGAAGAAGAAACATAAAACATGAGATCAATATGTCAATCCAAATAGATGAATTACCACAATGGCAGAATTTCGCCGGGAGCCAATGGGAGTGGTTGGCAGAGAGTTGAGGGAGGAGACTGCATTGAACTCTTCTGAGCTGAGGTTGTCTGAACCGTCACTCAAACCGCTGCTGATAGAGCTGCTTTCATCCCAACTGCAAATAAAACATTAGAAACACCATCACTGTGCTGAACCAGAGCTGTTGATCTTCATACATAATAGACATAATAAATAATCAATTGCTTGAAAGGGTCATCTTGGAAAACAGGTGTTTCCATGTTCTTTAATCTTCTGAAATAAAAAAGTTCATGTTCAAAAAGCAAATACACCCAGTTTATTTATGGTAACTAAGCTGCCAATATAGGTAATAACATATGTGTAAAGTGTGTCATTTTTTTCACAACAAGTGGCAACAAAAAGAATAGCAAAAATAACTGTTTTCAAACAAGTTTCAACTACACACCACACCTGCCACTGGTCAGACAATGACATAATTCAATCTAAAACTCACAACATTGATTAAAGCATTGCTATAATGTTGTTAAAACATTGCAATTCGGATTGGTGCCACTAGTGGCCACTTACAACCTTCACCTTTAAGATATCTTCATGATTATGTCACATTCATAAGCACATTGACATATCAAATCCTATTTAATATTCACCTACGTGTCTACTCTGATGAACAGAGAGAACAATGTCAGAAAGCAGAGGTAGCCATTCATAAGGTACAGTAACAAAAAAATTATCTGTTTATTTCTAAGGGTAAGAGAGAGAGTTGAACAATGCTCATATCAAAATAGTGTACAACTGTTCTTGATGCAAAAATATTAATAAGCCTATATTATGCCAATTTAAATGTTAAAATGGTTATTTTTTGGGTCTACTAGAATATGTTTACATGCTTTACTGTACGAAAAAACACATAATATTTTCCCATACTGTACATTGCAGCAGCACCTCTTTTCACCCTATGACTGAAATGCTCTGTTGTAGCTCCTGTCTCTTTAAAGCCCCCCATTCCGAAAAGCTCAGTCTGCTCTGATTGGTCAGCTGGCCCAGTCTGTTGTGATTAGTCAGCTGCTTAGAGCTTGTGTCGGAAACACCCCTTACCATAACCGAGTTACAGGCTCCCTGAAAAGCTGTAAACACTATTGTAACTACGGTAACAGTGGCGTCAGGTTTTGCCATACCAGTTAGAGCCCGAGTCCAATAATGAAAGTTTGGAAGAACAAGCTGATCGACCTGAACCACCTTCACATAATCAAGTTGGACATTACCATGGGTATTAGAGAGTTAGTGAGCATGTTAGCCATGGACTACTATGGATAGCGGCCATAACATTCCAGATTGTAATTATAAGTAAACCTCCACACTTTACCATTGATAAAGACTCTTGAGATCGACCATTTTGTTACACAGTTTTAGGTAAAAGCCGGCCCACAGCTGAATAGTAAACCTTTACCTAAACAATAATGTTACATAACAAGTTAGCCGAGCACAACCATGGACTGCAGACGTAAAATTACCATCTGTAAAAATAAATCCATCACCACACTTGATCACTATTCATGATAGTAAGAACAACAAACAATCCACATAATTCTACACACTGTAAGTAAAAGTGGGCCCGCAGCTGATCAGCAAATCTATTTCAACACAATAACCTTAGCTAGCAGAGGCCTACATCTGAGCACTGGGTGTACACCGTAGCTACAACACAAAACTCCACATTTGAACTCTCGGCAGCAGATAAATCCACAAATAATCAAGCCTACTTACAGGTTGTGATCCTGAAGCGCCAGACTGTCCAAAGTGGGAACTGCGCCATCTTTCAGGAGTAACCGACTTGAAAATCCGGCGTTCTTTGTGGTTTTAATGCTGAGAATAGTGGTAAAAATTAATTTTAGCCACTGATTCTTCAATTCGTCTGCCTTTGGAAGTCCAAACAAAGATGTTTTGCTTTTGCAGTGAAGAAAACAGCATCTTCTCAACATGGTGACAACATTAACCCAACTCATCCTGGCCTCAACTATAACTACCTTTGTTTGAGGGTGGGCCAAAGTAGCCCTTAGGAGGGCATTATACAAATATGTTACATAATGACATAGATACTTTACAGAAGAAATGGCTGGACTACACACCAGGCATTTCATGTAGTTCAGGAGCAGTGTTTTCTGTGGGAGAGTATAATTCCTTTTGTGTGGACTTTGTGCTTTGTAACTTTGCAGACCTTTTACATGCACAAACAGCTATATCACACACTAAAGGAAAGGTAAAATCCCCAAAACCATAATAGGGCCAATTTGAACAATGTTACAAAAGTGTAGAATATGGCACATTTAATAATTAACTGTTCTTTAATAATTATTGGTATGAATAGAGGTGAATCTGAACCAGATGTGTCAATGATACCACCTGCTATGAGCACAGAATAGAGACGATTCATGCCTATTATTCCTGCATTCAATGGCATGATTCTGGTGTAGCTCAAATAAAACTCTTTGTTTGTTTTTTCTACAGAATCTCATTGAAGATTAACAAGGATATGTATTATTTGTCTGGTCTTGGTATATCAGACTCCTTAAGAGGCAAATGCTCCAGGTTGGAAGTTGACTTTGAGATAAGACCACATCTAGTCACAAAGGACCTGATAAACCCTGAGAAAGTGATAAAGCCCATATCCTGCTAATACCTACAGCCACGAAGCACTGAACGTATATGCTGGCAAAAACTGTTGAATGTTGAAATCCTTTTTCTCAAAACCAACAATTGAAAAACTTGACTGGTTTCCCAGTAGATAAAATGTGTGTTATGTAACTGTAACAGGTAAAGGACGGGCAAGGAGTTGGCGGGAACCAGCTGAACAGTCAAAGTAAAGTTGAATTATATAAATGAACTTAAAATAACATAAAACATAACGATACACACACACATGCAGTGTGGCAACGTGAGTCTCTCTCTCTCTCGCGAACTGGCATCTCCGGCTCCCCATTATCTTGCTCTCCCGCTGATCATCTAATTCAGTGCCGGCCTTGCTTCCTCAAGGCCCGGCCACACCCTCCTCCTCGTCACACTCCTCTCCCACCTGATTCAGGCCAGGGCACCACTGGACTGACGTAGTCCCCCCCTCACGTCCCAGCCACGCCCTTATCCTCGTCACAGTAACTGTTGCCCTTGTATCGGATAAAAACACACACTCAGGAGGGCTCTTCATTTTTGCGCGGCTATGACAGGGGTGTTCTGGTCAGCTGTGATGACATATGAAATGAAACAGCTGTCGCAGGGATGACATTCTTCATTTTGTAGCATTCCTTTGGAAACAGACTCACTGATGATCCACAGTGATGTTTAGAGTTTTATGGAAAGACAAGTAGCTGATCTGAGCTGAAGTGTTTTATGATGTTGTTTATATCAAATGGAAAAGAAGGATGCAAAATGTAAGTGTGTATGCCAGACAAAATTTGCAAATTTGTGACCTCCTCTAAGGTCTTCTAAAGACTGGAAAACAAATCAAGTATTTTAATATATTTGCTTTCAAAAGAAAGGCAACCTTGATTTTCACTAAAAAATACTAGAAATTAACATGGTATTACCATGGATTTGGACATGGTAATACCATGTTAATACTATGATATTGAAGTACATTGGAGTACCATGTAAATGCGATGGTATATGAATATGTTAATGATTTAGAACCATGGGACTTAGTTAAGTACCTCACTCCACCATAGTATTTTTTTGCACGAGATGACCCCTTACTTGGTGCAACTACAACGCTAGAGGGTTTGAGTTAAAGATATCAAATTGTGTAAGGGGGGGCTAGCCAAATTTCTGCATTTTACTGCACAGGGTTCTATGGACTGCCATTGAATTCAAGAGCGAAAGCAGAATAAGAAAACTAACAGAAACAATAGGTGTCCACATTTTGTGCTTGGCCTCTTATTATCTCTTACATACAACATATATCTGTTTAAACTAAATAAAATGAAATGAAATAGTGTACTTAAAAACCTAGGTCAACTTAAGGATTTCACATCAGAAACCTACTTATAGCCCAAAATCCTGTAATGCCATTAACAATGGCTTTGGAATATCATAATGGCCTCTGAACCTCATCCACGATACACAATAGACGCTACATACTTTTCATCCACTTCTCAATTTTTCATGCTTTACATTCCTCAGATGTCCAAGTGACACCTAAAGATGGGATTAAATAAAGGGCTATTGTGGGTAGTCTGTCATTAGAAGACATCTAATCATGTTCAGCTGTTTTGTATGGCCTCCAGCCCTGAGATGCAATAGGCTTCGAGTTTCAATGCAGTTTAAAACCAAAATAGTCTCAAAGAATGAACGTTATTATAATAAAAAATGTTTTTAAACTGAGTTGTACGTGTGCCGTTTTGCCTCAGTTTTATGATGAAATGAACACTAGAGGCGCTACAACAACTGTACATTTTATCCACCTTCACACAAATCATGAGAACAATGGCTAATTATGGCTTTATAAACAAGTATTTTTCATTCTATTACTCACACACTGGAACAGTATTATATTTACTGTAACGTATAATAAAAAATATAAAACATACATTTTAAAGCTTGTATTACAGACCCACCTAGATTTCCACACTTATTCCAAAGTGATTTACTAGCAGTAGTTCAACTGATAGTGGTGGGTTTTGGACTTGTAAGACCGAGACTCGAGCTCAGCCAAAGTTACGTGGTTGCTTAAAAAAAAATTAGCTTTTCATGTTGCATTTGTTTTCAGGACACTATCGGTTAGGCTTATGTGTTAGTTTGGTAAGGATGTCTGATTTGTTTACCTCTCGTTTTGCTTTTTGAACACTATCAGATAGGTTTAGGGAAGTATGTTGGTTTTGTTCACCTCTTGTTTGCTTTTAGAACACTATTGGTTCGGTTTAGGTTAAAGTTTTAGGTTAGGGAGGTGCGTTTTACTCATTAATACCTCCATCTAATATTCACATTAAAAACCTTGTCTGATTACGACACCATTTAATTTGCTTTTGGCGCCCCCTGCTGGACACTTCACTGGGAAACTGCAACAAAATGTAATAAAGCACGTAATTTCCTCAGGCTGTTTATAACATGTCAAGCTCCAATCTCTGTGATTTCACTGCAAGTTGTCCTCTTCAGACATTAGACGAGAGCACTCCACTGAAGGTTTTAAATGGAGAACTAGTCTCGTGTTTGCCTTGCACAGCTGGGCATATTTGTCTCAGCTGGCAGCTGTTTCTTTTTTCTTTGACACATTGCAAGCGCACCATTTGTGCGACTTAAAACTCTGCTAACTTTCTTCAGGCCTGCTCGTAGCTGGGAACTCAACAGCTATGACAGCCCCTAGGCTATGAAGATGCAGAATTTAATCAAATGGAGAATCACAAGGAACATCTAATCTGTGTGATATAATTTTGTTTTACCTAAAATACCACTTTAGCTTTGTTCAGACGGGCAAAATAAAGCAGATTAGGGGCTCAAGTCACCATTCACTTTCATTGTATGGAAAAAAATAATAATAGAAGCTTTAGTCACATTCACTTTTATTTTTTATGCAACATTCTGCCTAATCTCCTTTTGTGTTCCAAAGAAGAAGAAAAAACATATTTTATTTGTTACATTTATTTCTAGGTGATCTTTAATTTAAATTAATTACAATAGCAAACGGTGTCTTCATGCCTTTATATGGAGTCTTCAAACGGGTGTAGTGTATAAAAAAAAAGAAAAAGAAAAAGCCTTTTAAGAGCACAACATGATGAGCAGAGCTCACCTGCAGAATTCCTAGCACACAAAATCAGTGATGTGAAAAAGGACAGCGAGGAGACCTTGAAAACCTCAGCTTTACCTACAGCCTCCCATGGACACGGTCCTCAATTCAAAGGCATGCCAAGGACACCATGCAGCTTCCGATAAATTCAGACTAAACCTGTGTGTTTGATGTTGTTCTTTGGAAAGTGGAAAATGCAGATAAGCACAGCAACCTTTAGGTGATGCGGTGCTCCCCTGGCCAGCTCTATTGATAGTGCCAGTGGGTATGGATACAGGATATTTTACTAGATTGACTCTGTGTGCATTCAAAAGGCTTTAGTTCTGGAGAAATAAAAAATTAGTAGCCAAATCTAACCGAAAGTCTTAACCAATGTTGATAAAACATAACACTGTTCATTAACATTCTGGGGGGATTTCAATAAGAATTAGTTGCACCCGGTAAATGCACTATTTAGTAGCATGCGCTCTCTCTGCTCTGGTTTAATGCCCCATTCACTAAATTATGCAGATAAGGCAACAGTTCATACACGCCCACAAAATCGCTGCTGAACACACTTTGCACGCACAATTTGAGCTAGCGGGCAGATTCTGAGCGCTATATAGTTGAGGGCATGTCGGTACTGTACAGCATCACCTGGCAGTATTAGCGGGATGTTAATTGTGGCGGGCAATTTTTCTGAATGAAGCAAAATTTATAATTATCCTTATTTACATAGAAAAGGTGCGTATTTGCGAGGAAATAAATTTTAATAAATTTAGAAATGTTATTAAATATACATTTTTATATTTAAGATGTAGCGCAACTTCAGCGCTCATTGCGCCTACTTAAAATAGAGAGTGTGAATTGTTATTGAATAAGACCCAGGTTTTTGTGCTAAAATACCATTTTAGTAAGCCCCTCCTTGGGTTCTTAGATTAAAGGATAAAAAAAGCATTCATGTTTTGCTTCAAAGGCAACATAAAAATATCCGTATTTACTTTCTTAATACACATTTTTTTGTAATAGTGTAATAATTTGCTGCGTCTCAAAAACTTCCCCTTTCGCTGACGTGTGACAAGTAATATGGATAACACAATCACATTCCACACACATTTTCAAATATGCATATTCAGGATAGACAAATACATTTTCTACATTTATATCTCATTGAACATCCTGTTTCACTCAGAAATATGTCACATTTTGGAAGAAAAATGGGTTGCGAACACCGTTTCACGCTGATTTTTTGCCAATTTATTAGATTGACATACCTAAAGAAAAAAACAACATTTAATTATGTGGAGATAAAAGGGGGAACACCACAACATGCTGCCAGCTGGACTTGAAACTCCATCTCCCACATGAGCACCACAGCTCAATATCTGGAGACTGGAGAACATACACAAACCTCTGTGCTATGGTTTAACATAAACTTTGTCTCCTTCAGAACAAACAAAATATGAACTGCCGACTGTTCACATTAAGAAAAACAACAACCTTGTACAGTGTTAATGTTAGCACAGAAAGGGGAGCAAGGATACTTGCTTTGTTTTAACTGAAGGGGAGTAACGTGCATATGCGCTCTTTCTCTAGGCTAAATGGACAACCTGTTCTCACATCACTCACTCTTGTGCAAGAGCCCGGCACGTCAACAGATGGACGCTAAATGCACTCATTTTTATCATTGTCAAATTGTAGGTTGAGGTAGAGTTCTGACATGATATGTTGGGGTATGATTTTCATTATGTTTGAAATCAGCTACGTTTATTCACAATGGTAATGATTAATCAGCAACATGTATTATTTTACAGTGGTTAATGTTTAACCTGTTATTTTATCTGCTGAAGTGACCTGTTCAGTCCAGGGTGGTATTCCATGGATTTCAATCTTTCTGTGTGACCTAAATGTACGTTTTTATTACGCGGTCCTGCAGCGTCTGCCATAACACATTCAGCTCTCGACTCGTTCAAAAATTGCTGCCACGAGAAGGTGTCAGCGCGACAACAAACACCATTGGCTCTTGTGGAACTTGTGACCGATTACGATGAGCTCAAGTTTGAATGAGACGTGTTACCGGGATTGGATGGCGCTGCCTTCACAGAGGGGGAGGTTTTCTATCGTATGATTTGGAATTATAATATTAATTTTGTATAATTTTTACTTATAAAAAAAAGTATTGTGACTGTACTTTTATCTGCTCGTTATGTCTTTAATCATGTTGAGAATTGGTTAGGTTTAGGCATAATCATGAGGTCGGATGCTTAAAAATATCTAAAAAATTGTGTAATGTATATGATTAAAATTATTGCTGGTTAATGTATAAAATTATTGCTGGTAAATTTACCCAACCCCATCCCTAAACTTGCCAGTTATCAACTATGTTAAACATGAAACTTCATTCAGGTTCAGGAATGGGGTTGGGTTAGAAGATCTAAAATAATCAACATGATCATGATATATTTATAAGTATAGTAAAACATATTGCGGTTAAACACGCAATACTATCTGAATATTTGCAGTGTCGCCTCCCTTTTAGACTGCCCTCTGCATGTGTCAGATACAGATGCCAGAGGGTGCTTTTGGAATCTGTAGATTGACGCTCTTGGCTCTTGTACAAGCGGTAGTATTCGACACCTCGGGAGTGAGAATGGGTTGAAATTGAATAAAAAAGACAAACACTGCTGAGCTACAGTAATTATGCTACTCCTTTTAGAGCCATCACTGACTGAAGCCCACTCCTCTTTCTGTCCTCCTCTCCCAGAACAGAGCTCTAAAAAAATACAATAATGCTGTGTTAAGGCTGCACTGTAATTGCAGAGAGCCTGAACCCCACCAGCTAGAAAAAACCTGAGTGACTTGAAGATAAAGTGTCCTCCTCCCCAACCCCTCCACCCTTAACCAAACATGAACTTTAATTGCATGGATGCTAGGCAAGCAGATAACAGCAATAGTGATTTTCTAGAAAAGGCATCCGCAATCTACAGTTTTTTGAGGGGTTTAAGGGCAGAATGAGTGAGTTTCTAAAAAAGTAGGTTTGTAGTTTCAATGCCCATTTTGTATCATGACTCACAAGTATGAACGCACTAAAACTAATATATTTTAATGGCGTCTCGATTTAAGGTTGATGACTTTAAAGAGTTGAAGTTGTAATTATTTCCAAGAATCAGTTCTTTTGAACTGTTCGTTACAATTAATAGGTTAAATGATTGGTTTGTGTCATCACAAATAATTCGATTTTATTTTTACCTCTACCTGCATTCAACTTTTTCAATCTACTTTGCAGAAAATAGCTGTTTGGCTGAAATTGCCAGTCTGATCTCATCAAATTTACATGACAACCTTTGTGCACACCATCATTACACATTTGGCTGCCGTTTCCCAGGAAAATGTCCAGTGGGGGTGCCAAAATCAAGTGTAATTAGATGTTGTAATTAGACAAGGTTTTTAAGGTGAATATTATATAGATGTTTTAGAAAATAAAACTTAAAACCTAAAACTTTAACCTAAAGCTTACCAATAGTGTTTTAAAAGCAAGTTTTACATTAAAAGCAGATTCACTGAAACAACCACATCATTGCGTGTCGCTTCTGTGATTTTGTTGTTTCACTTTCATTTCGAGCATTCTTTGCTGGGCTCGACCCTTGACCATAGAGTCCAATGTCCAACACTCTATCAGGTGAGCCACAGGTGAGAAGTTAATCACTTTGGAATAAGTATGTAAATGTAAGTGGGTCTGTAATACAAATGTTAAAATGTATCGTTTTTCAAATGATGCGTTAGAGTTAAAGTGTTTTGATATAATAACATAGCAGGGTGTGAGTAACAGAGCGAAAAATAAGTGTTTATAAAGTTCTAAACAGCAATAGTACCTGTGATTTGTGTGCAAGTGAATAAAACGCACAGTTGTCGTAGCACCTCTAGTGTTATTTTAACCAGGAAACTGCAGTAAAACATAGAAAGTGGCACATAAAACTCAGTTGGCAAAACTGTAGAAATAGTAACATTCATTCTATGAGACTAGATTGTAAATTATGGCTCCTCTGATTGATAAATAATTAGCATAAAATATATATTTATATTTATGCCATATATATTTTATGCTATGTCAGGGGGAAAAAAGGGCCTTTAGAGAGATATTTATCAAAAATCACCAAAAGGCTGAGAAATATTGAGATATTTTTTTTTTATCGCCCAGCCCGAACCTGGCATCATGTTTCTTTTATGTTTAAACATATAAGAAGCAACATTAGGAATATATAGCCTGTAGCATGTAGCCTATTTCATCAACACATACAGAGGCATATATAAATTGCCACTACATGTTCTGCATTCATCGTGCTTTGCCAATTATAATTTGCCCAGCTTAGCAAAATTTCAGAGTGGCAAATGACAGGTGGCAGAGCCTCTTTCATCAGCGCCAACTGCTCGCACACAATCCACATAGAGAGTGATGGCCCAGAGCGTGTCCAATACTATAAATTACCATATAATCCATTAGAGTGCTGCTCATTATCAATCATTTGAACTTGCACATAATCAAAATCTGATCTCAAAATGCAAACGAAAATGATTTTGCATAATATGCAATAAATGCACTATTGTTGAAACAATGTTACAGTTGTACCACAGGCGAGAACAAAGCCACGGTTAAAGCCAACATTTACTGCCAAACTTGGCTCAGGTGTTCTTTACACTTGGCTGTCCGCCAAGATATATATATATATATTTTTTTTATCATGATCACAATCTGTACATTAGATATATTATACTGATATATTATCCATGTACTGTAGTAGTACAGAATGTATATATAAAGTAGAAGTTTGATGCAGCTTATGGGTAAAATAATTTGGTTAAGTTGACTTGTCCTGCAGTATGACATGCCTAGATGCCACCATTTTGCAAATTCTTATATAATTATTATACATGTATTATTTTCTCTCACACCACATGACCATTTGAAATAAAACATAATGATTGGAAAAGATTATTTAAAATGGTTAACTTAAAAAAGGTGACAAGTCCTTTGATCTAAATACACACATATTGTGTATATATATACAAGTTCTAACCAGTCTGGCCATTTTCTGTTGATCTCTCTCATCAAGAAGGCATTTCTGTCTACAGAACTACCGCTCACTGGATTTATTTATTTATTTTTATTTTTTGGCCAGCCCGTTTGGCACCAACAATCATGCCATGGCCCAGATCACTGATAAAAAAACATTTTCCCCATTGTGATGGTTGATTTGAACATTAACTGATGCTCTTGACCCGTATCTGCATGATTTTATGCACTGTAATGCTGCCACACGATTGGCTGACTAGATAATCGCATGGATGACTGTTGGTGCCAGATAGGCTGGTTTGAGTATTTCTGTAAATGCATTGTTGAAGAGAGAGGTCAACAGAGAATGGCCAGACTGGTTAGAACTAACAAAGTATACAGTAACTCAGATAACCGCTCTGAACAATTGTGTTGAGAAGAATATAATCTCAGAATGATATTCTGAGATGTGGGTTGGTGCTGTTTTGGCAGGGCGAGGGGGACCTACACAATATTAGGCAGGTGGTTTTAATGTTTTGGCTTTATAATGAATACATTATAATACATTTAATATAGAATATTATATAATATAGTAATACATTCATGTAAAATTAAATGATGAACAAATCTGTAGCATATTTCCTTGTTTTCTCTCCCTTTAGTCAAAGCCACTTCTACTCACTTGTGTCTTTGTTCCAATACCCCTTTACAACATCCCACTTATTTCATCCCTCATAATGGTGATTTTGAATTCAATGAGTACTCTGATTATAATTAGTCTCTACTGTGGCAGGTACACTGATACACTTCATGAATGTGTTTGTGTCAAGTGTTGAAGAGTGGGCGGGGAGATGGCTGCGACTGGCAGCACAGATGGTCCACAATACGGGGTGTTAGACCACCTAACCAGCTAAGCTTTAGAGAACAGACTGCCCTGACAACACTGGACCAAGACAGCTTATCACAGACACAGTTCTTATTAAGGATGCATGTAATTCAGATTTGACAACATCGATAACATGTTTTTGCAAAGCTTAACATCTTAAAATGGGTTTGACAGCAAAAATGATGGATCTGTTCAGACAGATTACCTTTAAATGACATGGACACCTTTCCATATTTTGCTCAGTGTATGTTAAACATATGGAGACCGGTCAAATAGCGCTTTTCCACATGGTTTGGGGCTGGTGCAAATTCTTGAACTGCTCCATGCATTCCCACCGCAGAAAAGGCCATTCTGGGGCCGAAAACCTGGCTCGACACCAGCCCCAAAAGCTTGCTGGTCTCCACTCAGGAACCGATTACATCAGGGGGCGGAGGGCGGGATAATGTTTCATCAACACATTTTTCACAAACAACAAAAGTAGCTACCATCTGAAGCAAAGAGTACATATTCACTCAATAAAAACAATAAAAAAAAATCTCTCAAAATGATCCGGCATCAAAAGCGTCAAAAAGATCATCGCAAAGGCTGTTAATCAGCCGTCTGTGAATATGTCACACTGAATGTTGTAAGACTGATGATTTTGCATTGCGACGAGAGAAATTTTGAGAAATTTGTCTCAGATGGCAAAATCATGGACAGTGTGCACCTGCCTTTAGGGATTCTCAATCAAGACTTAAACATAATATTATATGATATGGCAAAACTCCAAATATAACCATTTGCTACACCAATGTAAATAATGATTCCACTGTTACAGTTTACAGAATTTATCAAGTTATCAAGAGTAAAAGCTGTACACAAACACTGTTGTGATGTGTCATGTTTGTTTATGGGCAGGTAAAGAAGGCGCATAACTCTTTACATGATTGTTTGGTTCTGAAGTCAGTGGAAAAGCATGACTGGCTTACAAAAGATTGCCCCGGCTGTGAACCATCGGCACGAGAGCCATCACCATTTTGGTGGAAAAGTGCTAACAGAGGTCTATGTCTGCCAAAAGCTGTCCATAGCTCAACGGTGCTTTGTTTTTTGCAATTCTCAATAGGTCCAGTAATTTATCTGATTGGCCAGTTGTTCATGTGAAAACAGAAATCTATTTCCTCCTTTACATATTTACATTGTTTCATTTATTTTTATTGCACATTTTAAAATGAAAAACAACAGAATAAAAGATAGAATAACAGGCCTGGTTTTGCAAGCCTACCAAAGCAAATAAGACTGGATTAGTTAGGATTATATACTCTCAAATTAGAATAATTTCCCAATTATTACATTGTATTCCATCTGTCCAGATTGTGGTAGATTTGAGTATGTTTGGAGAGGTGCTCGAACCCTCTGAAAGTGGGGGAAGTTGTACAACTACAGATAATCCCTTCATGTACCAAAGCAGCGCTAGCTACAGTCTCTTCTCTTTAAGATTTCTTGGGTGGCAATGTTAAAAACTACATATTTTCAAACCTGACTAGTCGATGGACTGATTGACAAATCATCTAGGCTACCTTAATACATAATTGGGTGATATCTGTCAAGTTTAAGGAACATGTTTCTGGACACTAAGCAAAGATCATCAATAGGCCAACTGACAGATATTTAACATCTTAAGGGGCTAAATAACTTTTATAGCACAAAACTACCATAGTTTGACTATGGTTTGACATTGACATGTTGTGTCTGAAAGTTCATGTACCCTGTATTTGGTGGCAGAACTTTCAACCTACAGATGCTGAATTCACCATGTGATCAGTCTGGCCAATTCAGTATTTGAATTTCGTAAGCACAGACTGAGTGCTTCTCAATCGAAATGGCTACAGCCTAGTTAAACTGGATATTTCTGCTGCCATGTCATCAATCACCATCGAAGACTTGTTTCACAGCCTTCGTTCACCATATTTTGGAGGACGCATCAAGTGCATACTTTGCTTCAATCACCCACAATCCCTTGCATATGCGCACTTACCGGACCATCTTATGGGGCTTTTCCACTACACGGTACAACTCGACTCAACTTTTTGGGGGTTTTCCATTGTGGTGAGTACCTGATACCTGTTACTTTTTTTAGTACCACCGGTCAAGGTTCCAAGCGAGCCGAGCCGAGCCATTACTAAATGTGAAGTCAAAACCCTGCAGATCACTGATTGGTCAGAGAATCATCACTATCAGCGTCACTGGATTTGGACGTTGTTGGAGTCCACGATGGAGGATGGTACGTTAACTCTATACTCTGCTTGAAAGCTTCACTTTATTTAGTTGACCAGCTACTGGAAGCTTACTTCTAAAACAACCAGGCCAGGTAAAATCACCATGCAATAACTGCTTTATGCAGCACAATGAGCTAGTAGCTAACAGCTAGCGGTCGGAAGAGCCTAGCCCACAGCATCAGAAGGACTGGTCTAAGACCCCGTTTCCATCTGGTATTAAGATGCATTTCGGGTGATCCGATCACATGTCAGCCCTAAATACAGGTGTAAACGGGGTCTAAAGCGTTTTGTGATCAGAATACAAAAACCACATATGAAAGTGGTCAAAAATGCATGTGTCCACATCACATTTAAGGTATAAATGCTAATCTGTCCTGTTTGCATCCTGGCAGGAGTGAAGTGCCACCCCTCACCTGTCAATCAACCACTGCACTTAAACAAGGGTTTAAACTTTGTCGATTATGAGCGGCTTTAAAGGGAAATAACTATCTGATCAGAAAAGTTTAAAAAGCAGATAGAAACACATCACGAAAGCTTCATGGATCTTCTTTAGTGTGTTTGATATCAACACAAATGACAAGCATGAACACCTGAAGCTCCTTTAATATAGGTAATCCACTAAAATAACAGATAATTCTGCTAGACATTTCAACCGCATCTGGGAGAAACAGCGCAGCGTATTCATTTTATACTTTTTTTTTTTTTTTTGCTTTCATTGTCTTTATTATAATGCAGTAACACACTGATAAAGCGGTTGATGTATGTCGCCATGAAAAAGAGCATGAAAGAGAACCCTCCCCTCCAAATGCTGGTCACAGGAGACGCATTTAGCGACCAGGTGTAAACAGCAATGTGTCTCACCTGACATCATGTGATCGGATCACCAGAGACATACCGTAATGCCAGGTGGGAACGGGGTAGCACCCATTGATTTCGGCAGCAGAACTTTCGACCTACTATTGCTAATTTTACTGTGCGATCAGTCTGTGTCCTCTATGAAAAGATAAATATAAATAATAAAACAAAACAAAAATTGTCAGTTGTTGGACATCTTGTCGACCATTTACACATTTAGCAGAAGTTTTACATTCAAGTTATAAATTTGATCAGTTTGTGTTCCTTGTGGATCAAACCCATAACCTTGGTGTTATCAGGTGCTTTAATAATCAACTCCAGGAACACTATCCTTACCCTTCCTTATTTTTAAGTATACTGCTGACCCATTCGTTACTATAAACATTAGTCAGTTAGGTCAAGCTGGCCTAAATCTTCTTACTGGATTTCTTTCAAACCCCTCTAGACTGTTCTGCAATGAACCATTACTCATTACTTGAGCACTGTGTCACAGATTACAAAGTCAGTGAACCCAAAACACACAACCAGTCTCAAATGTTTAAAGCAACAGTTCGAACAGCTCAGAGGGCTACGGATATTTAAAGTATTGAGCAAGCGACCCAAACCAGAATTACGTCCTGTGTGTAATTCATTAGTGTTGTTCTAGAGCTCCACCCCACCTGTAATAATTTTCTGATGCTCTGCCTATAACTTGCCCTCTCTTCAAAAGGGTGTTTAAAGTTTACACTTTAGGTTAATACTTGTTTTTATCTAAAATGAATTGCTGTTTGGGATTTTAGTGGCCATTTTCCCAGGCACAGATTAAGCTTAATGAAACTGCTTAGTGGGGATTCTCTATTGAAAATCCCTTGCAGTTTTGGACAAGGCTTAATCTGGGCCTTATAAACTAAACTATCCAATCTGTGAGGACATATTTTCCACTTTAAAATGTGTTTAAGAATCAAGGCCATTCCTTATATTTGAATCATCCTGACATGCAAATAGACTGTTTTGTCTGCTTTTCCGTATAGTTATTTCTCTTTTATGAAGGACAGTGGCCCGTAAAGTACTCGGACACTTAAGACACACTAGAAATTTTATGATTGTCATTGCATTAGATAACTAAATAATATCTAACCAAATGGTATTTATTTTAAAGAAAAATAGCCCAAGCACACTTTTCAAGCAAAACGTGTTACAAAAAAGAAGTCTTGTAGGTTTCAAATGGTAAAACAGTACAAAACACTTTCTGGTTATAAATATATATAGCGATACATGCCGATCGTTCATGTGATGAACTACACCTGTGGTTATACTCTGTTGGACACCTGTTTGAACATAAGGAGAACTGACCTCATGCATTAATTAAAATTAATCTTTAAGTAAAGCAACCGCATTAATGGCTTGGAAGATTGAAGATACTGAAGATCTAAGAAAAGCTAGCATCTTTTGTTTGCATATGTCACTTGATTTGATATTTTACAATATAATGCAAATACATTTATACAGTCTTAAGTGAGGCTTAAGAGTCCAAATGCTTTTTGGGGCCACTGTCTCTAAATCTTTCTCTCTTTCTCTTTCTGAAAAGAAGCACAAGGACTGTCATCCCGGGAGGGCAGTTTGTCCTATAGTTTAGTATCTTATTTCATTCCAGCTTCAGTATCAGAACACAACCTGAAGGAAACTAAGACATCTAAACGAATGAGCTCCATGATAAGTTCTCTGTACTCTAAGTTCACGTTTCTTGTGGCTGGCCTCCAATCTTGACGGTTGATTTAACGGACACACTCCAGTTTGAAATTCAGGATGCTGAGAGAAATGTTTTGGTTTGAATGAGGGGGACTGGTAAAGGGGAGGACAGAGAAGTAGAGTAAATGAAGAGTGCTCCTCCCAGACCCCGGCCTAACTCATAGCAGCTGTGGCCACAGTTAAACCCAGCGTGGCCTCTTCCTTTACTTTGCAACTGCTGAAGACCAACTGCTCACACCACACTCCACTGCAATAACAATACACAGGTACAGAGTCACCTCTATACCTCACCGCCACTGGACAGGAAAGAGAAGGAACCAGTGCTGGTGAGGACAACAGGGAGAATTGGTTTGAAACTACTGTAAGCTTTGAGGAAAAAATGAGAAATAATTTGCATGATTTGCCCATTTTTTGATTCTTCACTGGACGTTGTATAAAAATGATTCTTGAACATGATCTTAGCAAGATAATGAAGTGGTGGTATCAATACTTATTAAACTGATATTGCCCCGAATGATTTTTATCTAGACCTGAATGTTTTTTGTTCGGAACTGCCCAGGTGTTGAGTGGAGCTGAGGCAGGAGTTATTAAGTACATGTTGGTTATCGCAGAAAACAAACAAAATTCAATTATGAAATAAATTAATCTCACGTTCGTTGCTTTAAATGTGCTGAATATGCTTTTCAACTGAAGCACGCATTTGTGCAGCGTGATTGAAGCCTGGTTTACATGTGCGACCCCTCACAAAACCACAAGCTTGAGTGGTCCACCCTGCTCTATCCTAATGTATCTGGAGCATGTGCCTGTCAACCAGGCTTCCCTTGATATGCTAGCTTCAGAGATACGATAACTCAAAGCGAATCACTCGCGCAAGTCATTTGAGTGCGTTTCCCTCGATATCGTGGCTCATACCACAAAACTTACGTGATCCATATTAATTCTACTGAGAATTTTCTACTAACAGTTTAAAGCGGAAAAAGTCAAACCAGTCCAACAGCTAGACTGCCCAGACATTATTAACAACACTGACAAGGAAAAGCCACAACATTGTTCCAAAACATATACTAGAAATAATAAAAAAAGACTATTTATATGAACCCTTACCTGCGCTTAAGACAAAGGTAAGTACTGTACATAAATGGCTTTAAAGTATAGACCTTCAAGACTTATGGACAAATTATAGACAAATATTTCCTGCTATGTAATAGATGTTCTGCTCTAATGATGTATGAAAAAATACCGGCCTTGTTTGCCTTTAGATGTTTCTAAAGATTACTTAAATCATTAAGAGCCTGATGAAATGAAAACAATATCTCTTATGGAGTATAAAACAACCTTTTTCACTTGCACAGTCCACACTCAGTAAAGTGGTCTACAGTCCAAATATTATAACTAGTCCTATAGATATTAGGTGTTTATTACTGTAAATCATACTAAGTTTGATTTCACGTAGCAAGTAAATATTGTCAAACTCAAAATGATACAGATGCTTACAATAGATTATACTATAGATGGTACTGTCACAGCAGGCTACTTTTTTGAAAGGTCATTGAGAGAAACTTCAACTAGTGAGGAATCCTTTTCAAAATGGATGGGTGGGGGTGGTACCATCAGTCCCTGATGTTGTGGCCTCAGCCCCTGATGTTTTCAAACCCTTCAAACATCCCTGTTTACACACAAAACAGGAACTTGTGTGCACAGTTCTCCTCCTAGAGCTCCTAGTTTGAGTTGATCATTGTCCAGTATGTTGTTTACGACAAAAGCAGACAAGACAAAAGCTTTCTAGTTACTTCTGCTTTAACGGAGTCAACCGTCTCTTCCCACCCCCCCTGTAGCTGCAAACAGTTTACCACAGGAAACGGTGGACCTGTAGCTCATCCATGACAACAGTAAAAGGTAACTGCTCAAAAATAGACCATGACTTTAAAGCAGGTCTTAAGTGACTCAAGAGTATTTTTTGACTCAAACAGGTTGGGATTTTTTGGCATCTCAGTCACGTCAGACAAAGCAAACTTCCCAAAAAGTGACTTACACCACAAGTAATGTCTTGACACATGCATAACTCTGCTCTGATCAGGCTGGTACTTTACATGGCACAAAACTAGCAAGAATCAAAACAGAAAATATCTATATTTTTCCCAGTATAAATGACAGAGTCTACCAGCTGCCCAACAATATATCACCATCTGGCAGCGCTATTGTTTGATTTTAAACGTTCCACAAACTTACATAAACAGATAAAGAGGTTGAACCTGGCAACTTTGGGAGAGACTCAATCGTGATAAAACTGACAGCTAAAAAAAGATTTTCTCTGTCAATGACGCTTACATTTTCCTCAACAGTCACCTCAGTACTTGACAGTTTTGATGTCTAGTTAATTTGATATCTTTCTTTGGAAACATTGCATTACAGTATCAATGTTCCTTGTTTTTCTGAATATATATTCTATATACATTATCAACACGCTCTCACTCCTGAGGCGTCAAAGACCGACGCTTGTGCAAGAGCCGAGCGCGCCAATCTACAGACTCAAAAAGCGCCCTCTGGCATCAGTTTTATGACGCATCCGGCAAGTGCATTCTTTTCTGTGAGAAACCTTTGATATTAACTGACTGATGGGCATCAGAATTTTAGCATTGTTTATTTATACGTTGGGGTACAATTTTGTCATCGTGACATATCTGTGGATACGATTTTCATTTCATTTGAAATGAGCAACATTTACTCTCAGTAGTTAATATTTAAACTGTTGTTTATCTTTCTATTTAATCTGTCTGTACACATCCTGCACTACTGAAGTGACCCGTCACATTCCAGGTGTATTCCAAATCTTACAATCATTTTATGTAAAGAACAAACATAAATGTATGTTTTCGGTCACCGAAAACAGTCAACCGGCATCCACGTAGCACATCCTGCACAAGTTTCATTCTAACATTTTCAAAAACTGACACGGGTTTGACGTCAGAGACTCTGAGATTATGCCATTGGCTCTTGCGTGTCTTGTGACCGATTACAACGACATGGTCGGATGTTTTTTTCACATCAATCTAAACTGGATCCCCCATTATGACAAAGCAAAACTAGATTTTTAAAAACTTTGAAAAATAAAAAAAATGAAATCACATTGACATAAGTATTCAGACCCTTTGCTATGACACTTGAAATTTAGCTCAGGTGCATCACATTTCTCTGGATCATCTTTTCTACACTTTGATTGTAGTCCAGCTGTGGGAAATTCAATTGATTCGACATGATTTGGAAAGACACAAACCTGTCTATATAAGGTCTCACAGCTGAAAATGCATAACAGAGCAAAACCCAAGCCAAAACCCAAACCCTACAAACACCCCTGTTTACACACAAAACAGGAACTTGTGTGCACAGTTCTCCTCCTAGTGCTCCTAGTTTGAGTTGATCATTGTCCAGTATGTTGTTTACGACAATAGCAGACAGGACAAAAGCTTTCTAGTTACTTCTGCTTTTACAGAGTCAACCGTCTCTTCCCACCCCCCCTGTAGCTGCAAACAGTTTACCACAGGAAACGGTGGACCTGTAGCTCATCCATGACAACAGTAAAAGGTAACTGCTCAAGAATAGACCATGACTTTAAAGCAGGTCTTAAGTGACTCAAGAGTATTTTTGACTCAAACTGTTTGGGTTTGGCTTCTCAGTCAGTCACGTCAGACAAAGAAAACTACCCAAAAGTGACTTACACCACAATTAATGTCTTGACACAGGCATAACTCTGCTCTGATCAGGCTGGTACTTTACATGGCACAAAACTAGCAAGAATCAAAACAGAAAATATCTATATTTTTCCCAGTATAAATGACAGAGTCTACCAGCTGCCCAACAATATATCACCATCTGGCAGCGCTATTGTTTGATTTTAAACGTTCCAAAAACTTACATAAACAGATAAAGAGGTTGAACCTGGCAACTTTGGGAGAGACTCAATCGTGATAAAACTGATAAACCTGACAGCTAAAAAACTGGTCTCTGTCAAAAGACGTTAAGGAAACTTGCACGGAGCATTAATGGCTAAATGCACAGAGCAATAATGGCTTGATCTCTTTGTTCCTAATGGCTTTACATAAAAGGTCGATTGAAGGGGTCAGCCATCCAGAAAGAGCACAAACAGGGCTGTGCTTTTCAAGGTCAAAATCAATAAGGACAGCAGTGAGAGAGGGGGGCACCGTCTGTTAACTTCACGGGGTGAGGTCCCATTTTAAGTTGGTTAAGAAGACCTCTGATGATCATTCTAGCTAACAAGGGTGATAGCTGTCTTGAGCAAAGGGTTTTAATAAGGGGGTGGAGCTGGGGTACATACATGCCATGTTTACTTATTTAATCAATTGTTAAATGCCTTTTTGACATGGCTGCTGTGTCAGATTGAATGACATGAAATTGAATTGATGCAATTGCTAGATTGACCAGTTGATTTTTGGTCATTTTGAGATTATCAGCATCCGAGTACATATTCTGGCCTCATTCTTATCAGCATTTTGAGTAAATATTGTGGAAAATGGTCTTTAAGTTCATACATTGTGTGTAGGCTATATATATATATATATATATATATATATATATATATATATATATATATATATATATATATATATATATATATATTATCTTTATTATGTATACAATTTCCACAGATGGACAGGTGGGTGGGTGGGTGGATGGATGGATGGATAGATAAAAGAAAAAAGAACAACTTTGTCACTATTACTAATTAGGCTATTTGCTTTGTCAAAGTTGTTCTTTTTTTTATATTATATGACAGCCGACACGCCCCTCTTTTGAATTTAAATTCAAAAGGAACGTTCTGATGATGCGTTCGAACGCGTTTATAATGTCCCACAATGCTCTCTCCTCTATATAGGTTCACTGGGTTTAAACAGCCCTATACAGTTACCAGAAATATGGAGCACTAGCTCACAGCACCCCACTCGCATCATCATATGTAGGTCATTGAGGAATGCAGCCGGCTATATTATAGCCTACTGTAAATAATAAAATAATACAAAATAATACAACAATAATACAAATAATACAACTGAAAAAAACCTGCGCTTCGGCCAATCCACAAATGCCCCTCCAGTCAGCAAACAATAGGAATACTTCCTCCTGAGAGCGAGATATCGCCTGTTACCCCCTCCGCAATGCACCCCCAATACACACCTCCATTCATTCACATTCAACGCCTCCGCCTGCGACACTTCACAAACCATCAGCGCAATGCAACAATTTACACGGCACACTTTCAAACAACTTACATAGGGATACAAAGGGACTGGAATTGCTTACACAACACGCGCGTATTCATTTTAAATGAACAGCGGCTTTTATAGGCTATCAATTAAATATGATGTGACTCCCGAGAGAGCTTTTTAGTGACCGCGACATACGCGCTATAAGAAGCGGAGTATATGTAAAGTGGGCTAATTCATTGAATATACTGCAATATCTTGACGTTGCATTGACAACATGCTATTTTGAATTGTTGGGTTAATAATAGTTCATATATGGGAGATGATTGCAAGCAACAATTGACATGCAACTAATGATGCTTATACTATTTAATACAATATAGTCAGCGATGTTGGTCACAATTGTATTTAAAGTGCACCGGCATAGCACACACCTTGCAGCTGAACTCTTAGCGCATGAGCGCGATCGGCGCTTTAAAAATCGTTCTTGTCTGTCGATTAAAAAGCGACTTTCATGCACAACAATTCAGCACTGGTCCAGCACTCATTCGTCTTACCTTGAGAGATGATAGTGTATTGTCCGTCCTGCTCTCTGACCCTGAAATTGCAGCATTTTCCCATTGAGAACTCGCCCGCTCATTATTTCTCACGCCGCTTTGTTCCGGGATCACATACTAGGCTACCATACAGTATAAAATCCCCGCCTTTGCGTTCTCGGTAGCTCTTTACAGGGTTGAATGAAAAGCGGCTCTCTGCGCAAAGCTTCGGGCTCACAGTGACAGAGAGAGACAGAGGCGAGGAGAGGAAAGGCACCACCCCCAAATTTCCACCCCCTTCTCTTTCTCTCCTGAGCGCAGCCAGCTGTGAGCCTCACTGCACACCAACCGATCTCACTCAGGCAGACTACTCCATCATCTTTCGATGAGAGATAAAAATACCGCAATGCATCCTTCAGGTCCGACTTGAGTATCAGTCAATGCCGCTAACATTTTTCTCAACAGTATCCTCCTTCTCTATATATAGAGGTTTGGAATAAGATATATGTACAGATTTTGCTCTTTTGGAAAGAAATTGGTACTTGTATTCAAGAAAGTGGCATTCAACTGATCACAATGTATATTCAGGACATTAATAACATGAAAAAATACTCTTACAATTAGATTTTTTTTTTCTTAAATTACTTCAAAGAGTTCTCATCAAAAAATCCTCCATGTGCAGCAATGACAGCTTTGCAGATCCTTGACATTCTAGCTGTCAGTTTGTCCAGATACTCAGGTGACCTTTCACCCCACACTTCCTGTAACACTTGCCATAGATGTGACTGTCTTATCAGGCACTTCTCACGCGCCTTACAGTCTATCTGATCCCACAAAAGCTCAATGGTGTTAAGATCCGTAACACTCTTTTCCAATTATCTGTTTGATTTGATTATGCTTGATTTCTCTTTATTATTAGAATTTCTTCCTAAACTTGTCTTGCGTCCCAAGACGCACACTGTTGCACATCAATAACATTTTCACAACATTTAACCAAACGACAGACACTAATACTACAACATATATTACGACAGACATTACAAATAACTGGCTGCGGTGCATCAATTTAATCACTTCCTTCAGTGCTTAGTCCATATAGTAACAGTGAGGCCTACTTAGAACCCAAACTCTGATTTAGAGGTTTGACAGACTGGTGAACAAAAGAGTTCCGCAGCCTGTTCAATCGAGCCTGTGGAACTCTAAATCTATATTTGATGGCAAAAGCTCATATTCTTCAAATAAAATATGAGAGGGGTCAGACATAATTCTTCCTGCAAGAGACAACATTCCTTTAATATACACAGCTTGAAAACTTGACTCAAGCATTTGATCCACAATATTTGAACAAATATGTAGCAGTCAAACCAGTCGAGCATTAAGTTGAACAGAGAGACAACTGTACCATGCACTGATTCCATACTGCACTACACTCTGAATTATAGATTGAAAAAACAATAATATGATCTGTTTTTTGTTTTGTTTTTTTGCTGCAAATGACCTTAAATGAAAATAAATGCATTGTAGTATCTTACTACAAATATAATCTACTGTACAGTATATGTGCACTCCAGGATAAAGCAGCATCTACATAGATACCCAAATATTTATAGGAGAAAACATGTTCAATCTGTGTTTTATGAACAATCACTGGAAAACCAAAAAACATTTAATGTGTCTTCTTTGGATTTATAATAAGTTAATTATTTTCACACCACTCCACTAATCTATCTGTACAATATTGATGAATGCTAGAATCATCTTCAGTTCCAAATAAAGACAACAACGTAGTATGAAAACTTCAGTCTGTATGTATTTGGAATATCAGTTTTGCAATCATTTGTGTAAAGTGTGAAGTATAAAGGTGAGCTCACACAACCCTGAGGTGCTCCTTAATAAGTAACAATGGAAGTTGAATATGTCTGATTAAATTTAGCTGTCTGTTGTCCAATGTCTGTGATTCTTTGCCATATCAAACCTTTTCTTTTTGGATTTTTCTTTGCAATTCTTCCCATAAGGCCTGCACCCCTGAGTCTTCTCTTTACTGTTGTACATGAAACTGGTGTTTAGCGGGTAGAATTCAATGAAGCTGTCAGCTGAGGACATGTGATGCATCTATTTCTCAAACATGAGACTCTGATGTACTTATCCTCTTGTTTAGTTGTACATCTGGTCTTCCACATCTCTTTCTGTCCTTGTTACAGACAGTTGTCCTTTGTCTTTGACTCTAGTGTACACCTTTGTATGAAATCTTAAATTTTTGTGGCAATTTCAAGCATTGTGTAGCCTTCATTCCTCAAAACATTGATTGACTGACGAGTTTCTAGGGAAAGCTGTTTCTTTTTTGCCATTTTTGACCTAATGTTGTCCTTAAGACATGCCAGTCTATTGCATACTGTGGCAACTCAAAAACAATCACAAAGACAATGTTAAGCTTCATTTAACAAACCAAATAGCTTTCAACTGTGTTTGATATAATGGCAAGTGATTTTCTAGTACCAAATTAGCAATTTAGCTTGATTATTCAAAGATAAGGTGTTGGAGTGATGGCTGCTGGAAATGGGGCCTGTCTAGATTTGATCAAAAATTTAAAAAAAATTCAAATAGTGATGATGCTGTTTTTTACATCAGTAATGAACTGTCTATACTTTGTTATCAATTGAATGGCACTTTGGTGAATTAAAGTATCAATTTCCTTCCGAAACAGCCAAATCTGTACATTATACACGTACATCTGCCAACCACCAATAAAAACTGTGTCCAGGTGTATCTAGGAGAATTGGTGCTGTTTTAAAGGCAAAGGTGGCCACACCTAATATTGATTTATCTTTTTTATGTTTAATTGACTTTGTATGACATTAAGTGATAAAAACTATTTATGTCATTATTTTTGAAGACTTCACAATGCAATATTTTTCACAAGTGCCTAGAACATTTGCACAGTACTGTGTATGTATATATATATATATATATATATGTACATATATATGTATATATATACATATATGTATATATAACATATATATGTATATATAACATGCAACTTAACAGCTCAAATAATGAGTTTCAACAGAACTGATGTAAGTGATTTTATTGTCTCAAATCTTAAGCATTACATTACATTTCTGCCCCATTTACTTCCATTGTAAGTGTCCCACTGTAACTTGATGAGTTTTTTTTTTTTGTGGTAATCAACATTATGCCACGAATTCTGTCAATTGAGCTTAACCTGAACAAGAGTGCATTTTTGTCATTAGTTTATTAATCAGTACTTACTTGTGTAATAATCACATGTAATATGGCATATGGAATATTAAATATAGATTATCAGTCAAACCCCCAATTTGATTGATCACTTATCTGAATATCAAGAGCCCCTCCCCTCAATATCTATTGTGGTTATGACCCAGCTCTAATGTTTGATCCTTTCTTTAAAAATCAGGACAAGCACCTGGTAAATTCACTTCAAATGTCATGTCCTGCCACTGGTAATACTGAGAGACAAAGTCTAACTGTCAAACTGTGAAAATTACATCAGCAGGTTTGGCTTTAGAGAAAAAGGTCATCATTGATAAGACATTAGAATAGAGATAGAGACTTTCTTTCAAAATGAACAAACAACACAGCCCTACAAAGAGGACAGCAGTGAAAAAAAACAGTGTTCTTCTGTATAGTCAATAGTGGCTTTTCTAAATGAACAGTCTGCTTGAAGAAAGCCAAGACTCTATTGGAACCACTGAGATGATATCATGAATAAACCTTTATAAACAGGAGAGCCCAGAGAGGGAGTGACAAAGAGGGTCTTCTTCCCGCACGCACACACACACACACACACACACACACAAACACACACACACACACACAAACACACATAACAAGCATAAAAAAAGTACACAAACACATCATTGGTGGCCCTGAATCTGGTTAGTGTCTTGCCAGGTGTGTGTGTGTGTGTGTGTGTGGGTTTGGATGTGTGTCTATTCTAAGAATGTGACAGACATGCATGATTGGTCCTTTGGCAGCATGCACAAAGACAGAGGCAGCAGGTGAGCCAGTCTCTTGCTCTGAGTTTTGCCTGGCACCAGGAGACAAGAGGGAAAAAGAGCGAGAAATAAAAGAGACACTAATGAGTAAAGAGTCCTGTATAATAAGTGATTTCCCTCCCCTGCCTTTCTGATCTCCAACTGAAACAGGCTGCTGTGGTCAGAAAGTCAATGTATCCAACCGCTGTAAGTATGCCGTTGTGGTTTTATTACACCCCATAAATGTTTGTGGAGAACAGTGTGTCTGGTTTTATCAACAACAGACAACCTGAGTTACTGAAGAAGCTGTGCAAGTCCAATAAAATAATGCAACACATTTCTAGAACTATATTTCATTGCGTTCTATCCAGTTAAATTTGTAAAACTGATGTTTGCTTAAGCCATTTGAGTTTGGACTAGATTAATACTTTGTGTAGCATTGATGAAACTTGGCAGGGGATTTCCATTTCCCAGTATGCTTCGGATGGGACCGGATGGGGTGAACAAATGTGAAATGAAGTGTTATTTTATGCATTTTTGAGCTAGATTAGAATAGGAGATTTGTTCATGTTAAATGTTCTGTTATATTGGTATTTAAAAAGAGTGTCTGTTATGCTGGAGTTTTGGGGGTTACCATTGTGGTGAAGATTGGCACTTGGTCTTAGATTGAGGATGGACTTTCTCATTCAAGTAATGTTGATTTGAGTTCTGCTTGGCTTTATAGGCATTTGCTATCAAATTGACCGTGCAATAGTTTTACGGTCTTTACACTTGCTTACCTGGCATATACCATTGAATACTAAAACAAATTAAGTTGAATCAACAGAAGAAATTGAATACAATTAAACATTAGTACATTTTGTTTGACGAACCTAATAAAAAGGTATCCAAGCATTCTGAAAGACATAATCATGTCGTTCTCCCTAAACTCTCAAACTACTTTTAGATTTGTATATATCAGAATATTTTGCAATAAACTTAAATATATTGTTTCTATACTTATAATCAACAACTTTAGATCAACAGTTTTATAGTTTTCCATCAAATTTAATTTAATTACATCTTTCACAGTGCTTCATGTAATTGTAGTTTATTACCCCATGAAAGCAGTACACAGTCTTGTATCTTTTTGTCCAATTTTCAAATAGGTTTTTGCTTCAAATCAAAGTTTGTAATGTGATTCACCTCGAAGCTGGTTTTGATTCATGGCTTGCAACTTTATTAGGGAGGATTTTATGAAATCTCTATGGAAGAAATGAATCAACCAAGACGGCTGAAAAAGAGGGAAGGCACTGTTGCACTCTTTTTCTTTTGGAAAATTATCAGATAATATAGCCAGTTTAAAAACTATGATATAATCTTGCTGACAGCATCAAACCTGAACACATAAATGTACACTATATACAACTACAAATATGCTGAATTGAAAAAATTATACGGTATTTAATGTACTATAATATTTGGCTCAACCAGTGTTAGTTTGGGGTGGAACTGCCTGTTTGTATGAGCATTAGATGGAGAGTGAGGCATAAGGGTCTGTACCTATTTGAAAACAAACATAATTTTTTGCTATTCCGTTTGATTCCATAGCATTTGGTTGCGTAGAAAAGTTGCACTTCCCCTTTAAACATAGCAACACTACAAAAAGATATACAAACACATTGTTTCCACATTAGGCTTAAGATAAGTAAAATCTGTAGCTAAAGACAGCATGTTTATAAAATTATGCTAGACTATAAGGTGTCCACAGCTCATACGCAACAGCCATGAGCCTTTCCGTACTCCCACTTCTCCCAGATTTTGTACTCCAAGAAGTCTTGTGGTTTACTTAATTGTCAACTATGGTGATTGTCAGGGCCCCTTCCTCAACATAATGGTTGGGTACCGACAAGAGCCTTTGATTTCCATGTGAACCTGTCAGTGTACAAGAGATGAAAGAGGAACCGAGGAGCTCAGAAGAGAACTGGGAACCCTCATCCACCTTATGCGCTACCACTCCCTTTATTTCTCCCTCTCACTCCCTTCATTTAGGAGTGGATCCCCTTGGCAACATTGGAGGTTGACTTAGACTTAGAAAGTAAACAATGAATTACTCATCCATATAGACCTGCATGGATGACCAGGATATGATAAAGTAAGCTTGAGTATTCCTGAGCTGAATGTATGGGTGTGGACTGATTGATGCCTTGTGTGAGTTTGCGGGCAACAACTCCCACCTATACACATGATAGCTTTCACTGTGCAAGGTAACATTTCTCTGCTGCCAGTCTATCCTCCACAGTGCACAATTAGCTCCATTGTAGAAGGTTAGAGTGCCCAGTGTAGAACAGGTTATGATTATTAATTGTTCAAAAATGAAAATCAAGGCATCATTTTCTCACCAACAAATTATTCTGAAAATGTTTGGCTTTTTCTGGAACACCCCATGTATGCTTGAAAATGAATCATTTGAAAAATGCTAACCATAAGGGCTCCACCTCAAGCAAACTTGTCCATTTCACACTGATAAAGCACATTGAAAATATGGCCCCTGCATATTTGCGTCTGTCCTCCCATGAGATCTGTACAGTCTCAGCATAACAGGCTTTAGAACTTGCAATGGAAAGAGAGAGTTTCCACATGTCTACATTACATGTGTATCATCGACTGAGTCAGTGTTTTCTTTGGAGCCTCTGGGTCCTTCAGTATGGCCCAAGAGCGCAACCAAAGTCCACATATTTTAAAACACACTTCCCCTCTTCATGATGTGGCCTTTAAATTGTCTATTAGACTGTTTGCTAGTAGTTTCTGTAAAGATTAATAACAGCTGTAACAAAAGTACACCTGCAAATTGTTGCCCTCTTCAAACTCACTACATATAAGGTCGCTGTTTATGCAGTATACATATTAAAATGTGGGTGATGAATACAATCAGCTCTATATTACTATATGTTTGGACAACATAATGACACAGGAAATCAACATGCAACTTCTGAATGTTAATGTGTCCTGACAAGTGCCATTCCTCATCAGACATTTTTGCAGCAAATTAAACATTTTGATCTTTATCTGTAGCGCTCCTGATGAGTGTGTTGTGCGAGAAAAACCCAAGACACGGTTTCTGGTCAGAAAGTAATCCCGTTCACTCCGAGACACATGTTCTTGACCCGTGGAAATCTGAAAGTAGTTATGTTCACATAAAAATTGGTGAGTTTGATTCGGAAGTTGGAACGCTCTGCATAGGTTTGCTCTAAAATTGCCTTTATACTCCATTAACGGTTAGGTTTAGGGTTAGGGTTTGGGTTTGGGTTAGGGTGTATGTTAATAAAATATGCATTCCTATAGACTGTATTATGTAATTTAAAAACAAAAATACAACTCCCTTTTGGCGCCACCCTGTGGACATTTCATCTTAACAAAACTGCCATCTTCAGCCACCAGGGGCAGTGGTTCGAATTTTGGTAAGCACAGACTGATTTCAGCAGCAGAACTTTCTATCTTCGGTCACTGAATTCACAATAATAAGCGCCACAAAGTCATATGATAAAACTTTGTGGCGCTTATTATTGTGAATTCAGTGACACAATACAGCAATTTTCACTATAAAACATACATTTTTAGGAGAAATGGAATCATTGGAATTTTTATCGCCAGTTTTTGAGATATATTGTAAAGATACCTATCAAGTAAAGCATGTGACTGCTATGAGTCAAAATTCTAAGGCCCAGACTGCTGAAAACGCCAAGCTTCTGTCCCTCTGAATTTGACACAGCTGTCTGAAATGCGATCTTATAAAGTTTTATAAATGAAAGACTACACAGCTTCAAAGCAAGCTCAGCTTTTGGATACAAACGAAAGCTGAACATATTCCATAGCGCCAAAGGGGAATTCTTGGACAGTAACTTTAAAAAGAAGCTATTTTACTCTAATTCACAATTTTCCATTGTAAATGACAGAACAAAAAATGACCTCAAGACAAGGGAAAACCTTTTTTTGCTCTCTTTAAACTCTCTTCCCTATAAAGTATATTGCCACTGTCTATGCTGTGGTCGGACAGAAGAACCAAATCAAGGGCTTTCCAATCTCTTTAGCAGCAGCTGCGACACTTTAGCTGGTTGGCTGCTCAGCTTTGTCAGCCTATTCTTGTTCCATTTAGTCTTTTTTTATGAGAAAAAGGGGGGCTGATGTGACTGAGTGGCACTCCCACAGGGTGTTATAAGCATGGTGAATGTGGGACTGGCTGTAACAGGTGAATTGAAGAAATAGAGTGACTGATGCATGGCTGCCTACAGGAGACCATCAAATAGATCCAGCAAGAGGGAGGGGAGACTCTTGATGTCATTTGCATTTCAGACCCCTTTAGATCTCCCTGTTTGACCCTGCAAGTGTGAAAATGTGATTGTGTTTTTGTTTGTGCATGAATTCTTCCCGAAAATGTGGGGCAACATCCAGACTAATCTATTTGAATTCAGCTACAGTAGGTTGAAAGATTTTTTATTTTTTTATTTTTTTACTTAAATCGATCTGAGTTTACCTAAATTTGAACCACTGGTGCAGTGGCTGAAGCTGGAAGTTTTGTTATAGGTGTATGCACGTGTGAGCTCTTTTTCAGGTGAAATCTGAGTGGCGCCAAAAGAGAGTTATTTCATGTAATGCAGTTACAAGGAAACATATTTTTTAAACGATTCCCCCTAATCCAAACCTAAACTTAACAGTCATTGGTGTAAAAATGTAATTTTGTCATAAAAAAAAAAAAGCTAAATCTGAATCACACACCATTGTTCATGTAAAGACAATTACTTCATGGTTCCGACAGGACCAGAACCCATATATAGTGAAATGTGTTAAAGATTGACTTGATGCATAAATGTCTAATGAGTGGAGGTGGCGAAATGGGCTAAAGCACAGAGATTGTAAGCAGAAGGTTGCTGGTTCGATTCCCACAGCCACCACCATTGTGTCCTTGAGCAAGGCAATTAAATCCAGGTTGCTCCGGGGGGATTGTCCCTGTAATAAGTGCACTGTAAGTCACTTTGGATAAAAGTGTCTGCCAAATGCATAAATGTAAATGTAATGCGGAACAGCAATTGTCAGTACTGATTCTACAGAATGGGGTTGATTTCAGGGTACATGAACTTTCAGTAGCAAAATGTCGATTTCATGTGTGATCATGTTGAAATACTATAGTTCACCCAAACATGTCAATCCTGTCTTCAATTTCTCACCCTCATATGTTGAATCAAATACGTACGATTTTATTTATTCTGTCTGATTTGCACTAAAATGACATAAGGGTAAGTAAATGATGGCAGAAGACTAATGGCAAATTTGTTAACATTGAAGGACTTCAAAGGCTCTTCAATTCCCTTCCACTTGCCTTGCGCAATATTGTTTTGTATAGACCCTCCACACAATTATTCTCATGGCCCACCCAGACAGCTTGGACGGAGAACTGGGCCTGACAGGCACTAGTTGACTGTGCTTAATCCTTTTTACGTTTTTGAAGTCTCGAAAACTTTAGTTGAATCGGTCATTCTGCCCCACTCTGGCCCCCTCATATTTTGACAGAGTCCTGAAATTCCCCAAAGCAAACTGTTAAGCTGAGGAGTGATGGGGGCTGATAGATTGGGTTTCCTCAATGTATCCAGTGAGGTTGAGTGTTGGACACGCAGAAAATGTCAAAGTCAAGCTTACAAATACCCAACCAGTTTGTTTATATCATGGCCAAAGTTTCAAGCCTTACAGATGTCTCCCACAAACAAGACAGCACAACAGAGGTCGACATGGTTTCTGTGCAACCAAAGCCATTTGTGGATTTTGAGCAAGTTAAAGGAAATGTGGTAGATGTACAAACATTGTAAACCACCCACCCACGTCTTTATCCACTTAGCCTTGGCTTGTTATGATTACAAGGGTCAGAGCGTTTACAAGTATAGGCATCCTTTTGGCTGGTAGTCAAAGAGGACCATGACAGAGACACTTTATTAACTTCATTCTCTGTTTTCCACATCATCACCATTGTTTCTAGTCCTAATATGGGGTAATTTGGTCTCTCGTTAAGATTGCTTTGGCAAGTTGAGAGATTTTAAGACCACAATATAACCCCTCCTTTACCACAACCTTTCAGGATATGCTTTTATACCAGCTTCTCTAATCACTCTTGACCCCCTTCATTTCAGATCACACTCCTTTGGTGAGCTGAGAGCAGATTAGAGACCTTCCGGATCATTCAGTTCCAGAAAGCTTAGAAAAAGGGAGCAGTTGAGGAAGGGGGAAGCTTTAGGAGGAACAATGGATGGAGATTACAGTGAAGATTCGCACAGTACCAGCAGGAGGGTGTCTCTTCTGTAGAGGCAGGCAAATATATGCCCCTTTTCCACTGGCAGGGTGCTGGTACCCAATCTGGAACTGTTACGCATTTTTCCCCTGAAGAAAATAGCATTCTAGGTTGGAAAAATTGGTTTTGCCAATAGTGGCTGGGGGCGGTATAATGTTCTCACTTCATTAAAGTTTTAAAGCAACATGGCTCAGGCTGGCTAGACTGACACAAAACAAAACTAGATTGCTCTTATTCTAATTGTCAAAGCCTTCTACTCTCGAAGTGCATGATACAATACCAAGGTTGGTAACACTGTACAATAAGGTTATTTTGTTTCCATTAGTGAAATGGGCTCTACGTGTGTGGACAAGGAGGAAGCGGAGGATGGGTTACTTCAACTCAAATAGTATGTTTATTTTACATTAAGAACATAAATAGCTTTGCAGCATGGGGTAAACAACACAGCCTCAGTGTGTGCGGGTCACTCTATCAGTCTCTGCAGGGCTCCAGACTGTGACTAAAATGTTCGCAAATGCTTTTCACAAATTGATTGTGACAATAATTTAACATCTAGCCACAACAGTCGGGTTGTGTGCATTCATATGCGGTTTCGTCAGATATCATCTTGTGAGTTATTGAATACATGTATAGAGCGCACACAAGTGTGTCTTGAGCTGCTTGTCACTCGTTCTGTTTTTGATGATCTCGATGCATGCAACAAAAAACCCAGCACGAGAGAGTCGTGAAGAAATTCCTCTTTTGAACCGAGTCTTTTTCATGAATCACCTGAGAACTCAGGAGCTCAGTTTAGCCGTTTGAATCAGATTCACTTTCTCAGCGAATAAGCTGCCAGTGTCCTGAGATCTGGGAGTGCAGACATTTTAAATGTGTCCCATGTGTATTTCGGGCTTCTTAATATTTAAAAGTCCCGTATTGTGTACCACCTTTTTCTTCTTCTGGTAATTACTGATTGGGATTGGAGTAGCACAATAAACTGCATCTGGAATTTCATTCAATTTGCACTCTTGTAGTCTCTGTGTCTGGGACATCCAGTAACTTAAAGAAAGACTAAGGCAATATTTAAAAAAATATATATTATATATTACACTTAGGACTATAGAGGGACTTGTACATAACTATTACACAAGGTACAAACATTCACTGATGCTCAAGAAGGCAACACACTACTATATGCATACTATACTTTATGAAATTATCTGTAATGTAGATTGTGAAGAGCAGTATTCAATAAAACAATCTTTTATCTCTTATATTTGTGTAAATTATGAAAATTGTGTGAACATTTGAGATAAAAGGGAATGCAAATTTATCTTCTCAATGATATATTCTCTTTATTAAACCTCAGATTAATGGGTTATCAGCTGACTTCCTTTTCTTTGGCTTTCTACCTTGTTTATGAACAGCAATCTAAATCGAGCAAATCTGTGATTTGGCTACTAAAACAGCCATTTGGCTCCTTAATGTTTCAGTTTAGGAGCCAATGGCTCCTACGTCATATTTTTTAGTCTGGAGCCCTGCTCTGGCGTGGTTCCTCCTTATATCACTCTCCCCATTGCTCACTGCAAATCAGAAACAGGTGTTAGACGTATGTCGCTCAGGTGTGTGCACCCTTAACTTTTCTCTCCAGATGAACGCTTGACCATGTCCCTTTTGCCACAATTAGTTAACTGCATTAATTAACATGAACTAACAATGTTCAATAAGTTCTCAAAACTAGAAGTACCGTAAGACACGTACACAAAGGGTTGCAATGCGCAATACGGTTTTTGTTTGTGGACTATTTACTGTACGTTGTAATGAAGCCAGTTAAGTCATCGCTCGGTTCCCAAGTCAGTGAAAATATGGGTTGGTTCTTAGTGACATTCACAAATGCCCTGACACTGGCACCAGCCCCATTTCAGCAGAAAATGGTTGTCAGAGTATGAGCGTCACTGTTCCACTTGATATGAGGCCTTTTTTTGCTGACTTCTTCCTGAATAAACATAGCTGGGAGTCTAAGTTATGTCTAAGACATTCTTGAAATGTTGCTGGGACATTGCTGAGGCATTTGATTTTAAGCAGAAGAGTATAATTGGAATGGTCATCTTATCACACAAAATGCATCCAATCCCTGCTATTTCCTCTTTGGGTTTAATGTTTAATGTCGTAGTTTGGGTACAAATGAAAATATGAGTTCTAAGTGGAGTGTTTGTGGAAGGAATTCATTGGTTTATAACGTGGCAATTTTGAGGAGCCCATAACTATAATACCGGAGAGAAGCCTGCTTGATAATGAAAAAAGCAGCATGATGATGTAATAGCCGCGGTATACTACAGGCAGATAGAAACATGCTTTAGAGCAATTTAAACACAGCTGTTCACAGTCCAACCAGACGGTAATAATATAGTAGAGCCTTTGCCGTTCAGTTCTTTTCCATTTGGGAATTTATTTCACTTTTATGTTTCCCTAATGGTCATATTCTTGAGGAGGAACACAAAATCCCATTGAAGAACCTGTCACAAAATGTTCCCAAAACTACAGAGTCTGGCCCAATCTTTAATTCAGATATCTATGGCAGTGTATTTGATTGACAGCACTCCTGGCTAATGACATCTTTTTCATTGCAAAACCCCATGTTCCACAAGTCAGGACATGTCCTGGACAATGGGGGGTTGTCAAGCTTCATCCACATCAGCCTCCCACATGTCTTTGCTGAGCGATGACCTTCAGCTCATGTAGAGGTGTGGTTGGTTTGTTTGGGTCACATGACCCAAAATTCACCTGAGATCGTGGGAGAGACGTCAAAGGAGTTGCGCCTCAGGGCATGAGGGGAGGTCAACGCCACTGCATTGGCAACATGCCAGCACAGCAAAACATACAGGAGAACAAGACAAAGCAATTTGCATTTTATTGCAGAAGCATTGTGAGAGGTTGTAGGAAATGAAGCCACTGTATATAAAACACCATACAGATCATCAGTGTTTGTGAAGAACTCATTTTGTGCATTTGATGCCCAAGCTTAGAGAAAGACAAATGAGACACATTAGGAAACAGAAACAACGGTACTGTATTGTATTGTGCCAGTGGGAAAATGGGAGTGTGTTTTTGTGACAAATAGACAAAGGCAGAATATCAGAATTGCTCTCTATGATCATTGCAGTAGAGAGCAAGGCTGAGGGAAAGCAATATTGCCCTGCAAAGGCAAAATTCAGAAACCTTAAATTTTGCGAATAAATTTATGACTGAAATTGTGAATTTTAGACTATGATCTCTCCTGTGACAGACAGATTTGGCTCAATTATTCTCAGATTCAGAGAAAATGAATTGAGACAATTTCATATCCCACATTTTGCTGGACAATCTATGTGGTTGCTATGGTGTTCTAAGTTGTTTTTTTAGCATGCTTTTATGTGGTTGCTAATTGGTTGTCAGGGTGTTGTTATATGGTTGATAGGGTGTTCTGAGTGTTTTTAGCCTGCTTTTAGCCTGTTTTTAGTCTTTTAGGATGCTAAGATGGGCATTTGTCAGGGCTTTGCTATTTGTTTGCCAGGGTTTTATAGGTGGTTGTCAGGGCTTGCTATGTGGTTGCTGTGATGTTCTTAGTGTTTTTGGCACACTGCTGTGTGGTTGCTAAGGTGTGTGTTTGTCAGGACTTTGCTATTCATTTGCCAGGGTTTTATGGGTGGTTGTCAGGCCGTTTCTATGTGGTTGCTATGGTGTTCTAAGTTGTTTTTAGCATGCTGCTACGTGGTTGCTAAGTTGTTACGGGTGGTTGCCCAAATCTCTGATATTCTTGTCCCAAGGTATGTGTGGAACCCCATGTCAGTCTATGGATTTTTGTTACATTGATCCCTGACCATAAGTATGAGCAATAGTAATAGTGATGCTTTCCCTAGTATGCAGACAGTTCACAGGTCAACTCCTCAACACAGATATGGGATTTGTTTGACTGCTCATCACCACCTCTCTGCATCCTCCAACTTTTCACCATCACACACTCCTCTGAGCTGTCAATCCCTCATCAGCCATCTACTATTTCTCAAGCCAGGCCACATGGCAAAAGAAAAGAGAAAAACAAACAACCAGTGTCTGCACAACACATTTTGTTTGGGTTTTTGCATTGTAAACCATGCAAATGATATTGGCCAGATGAGGCATTTTGCTTTACAGGTCCATACAGTTGAAACAAGGACAAAGGGAGAGACAAAAGAGAGATGATCTGCATTATTGCAGTCTGAATGCCATTATTTCTCAAATTAAGATCTTATGTACAATAAAAGAGACTCTACTTGAGGAGGTTTACATTCTATTCGGTACAGAGTGTAAAAAAAACAAAAGAAAATCACAAGCACAGAGGTTATGGACAGGGTGGAGTCAAAACTCCACATTGTCCTGTTTGGTTAAGAAGGTTTATTTGAACAGAGATGCTCCGCTGAACTAAAGCACCATCAGGGCATTTTGAAGCCACTAATGACAAAAGCATTCACAGCAGGGAGAGTTCAGTATGGAAAACCAACCCTGGATATTTGCTGCGGGACAAGAGGTGGCAAGAAATAAGGAAAAAATATTGTGTTTGGTGAGGAGGACAGCAATTGCCACGTCTGTACAAGAGGTTTTACACTGTACAATAAGTGGTGAAATGAATGAGGAAGAATTATAGCAAATAATAAGGTGCAACTGGATCATCTACATGCTAATGACTGATTCTGTAATAGTCAGTGGAAAGGATCTATCTCAAACTTTCAGATATAAGACAGATTTTTATAGACTTTTAAATACACCGTCAATGATCAAATAATGCAGTGTAAGGGCATAGTAATATTTTTTTGGGTCCTTCACTTCACACAGAGAAATACAATTTAACAACTGCTGAATATGGGCCAAAATGTTGAGAATGACTTAAGTCCATTGTTAATCTAATTGCAGTAAGCCATTTTTACACAGTCTTGACAGAATATAGTAATTAAACTGTCTTCCGTAGAACCGCATACAAATGAACTAAAAAAAAATCGAATGTATAATCAGATGATATATCACTGAACACCTTTCCTCAACAATAAAGTTTCAGTTATACATTTACAGGAAAAAGTCATCAACACTGAAGTGAACAATATTAACAAAAGTGTCTGGCTCTCTGCTACCTTTACTGGTAAAAAATGTAATATAGAAATTTTCATTAAATTTGTATGCGTTTTAGAGTGATTTCCCATCCCACTGAACACGACTTCATGCTGACAGGAAAGAGAATTGATTTCACGGTGGCACAAACAAAGCAATGAAGACCCCTGGGTAGGTACACAAAGATGGCCTGAAAAGGGGAGACCATGAATGAAGGTAATATTATAATAGGGTTATAATGGAGAGTTTTCACAAAGGGTTAATTTTAATTATTTACATGTCTGCACTATATCAAAGCAATTCATCTTGAAAGAAAGAGCAAAGAATATCATTATGCAATTTACTATTGTTAAATAAATGAAGGGTAGATAAAGATACTACATATTCATGGTCTTTTCATGTATGTTCTTTTTACCCAACATTAGTTAAGTAAACTTAAAGGGAACATATTATGCAAAACCCACTTTAAAAATAAATAAATACGTATTTAACATAATTATGTGTCCCCAGTGTGGTAGACAACATCCCCAAAAGACCATCCCCTCGTTTCTTTCCTTTCCACATCAATTAAATCTCAGGATTGCAGCCACTGATGACGTCGAAAGGGTAAGGTACCACCCACGGCTGGCGAAGAGATCCGCCCAAGTAGCTTAGATACGCCCTCATTAAAATCTGAGCGAGCAGCGCACAGACCACCATATTTATCTCCTCGTTAGACCTGCTTGTGCTAACTCGGCCTGCTCCAATAACGACGGTCAAGGCTGGATTTGCTTTAAAGCTAAGGATCAAGGATGGATTGATACCAACTCTCTGTGACCCAACTTCAGATTTGCATGTCGTTAGTTTCACACTAAATACTTTTTTAATGTTTGCAGTTTGTCTTCCTGAATTTGCTAATTTGCATGTGCAAAACATTGTGCTTTGTGTAACATAGCAACTACTCCCTAACTACATTTTTCCATAACAATGAAGCTTTAGCTCTGTTTCGGTTACAATATAAACTGATTGGTTTCATCCACAGTCCCGCTTGAGTGGTCATGCACTGTGATTTTCAATCATTATTTCAAAAATGATTATGAAACCATAGTGGTACTTTCAACAACTATAGCTGTTTTTCATATTTCATACCTAGACCTTTTTTATGCACAATACATTAAGATGATTAAGTGTGTTCTCCATGTTATTTGCACTGTTGTCACCGGGGTATCCATGGCACCAGCAGGAAGGGCACAGCCCACTTCCAGATAGGGGTGTGGGGAGCAGCTCCTTTGTATTTAAAGCTACAGATAATAAAACAGCCGTTTGGAACAGGGCTGGAAAACAGGTGTATAAAGGCATGGTAGAATAACTGATCTGTGAGGTATTTTGAGCTAAATCTTGACAGACACATTCTGGGGACACCTGAGACATAATATGTCCCCTTTAAATGGTAATTTAAGGGATAGTTTGCCCAAAAATGGAAATTCTCTCATCATTTACTCACCGTCATGCCATCCCAGCTGTGAATGACTTTCTTTCTTCAGCAGAACACAAATTAAGGTTTTTAGAAGAATATTTCAGCTATGTAGGTCCATACAAAGCAAGTGAAAAAAAATCACATAAAGGAAACAAAAGTAATCATATGACTCCAGTGGTTAAAGTAATATCTTCAGAAGTGATATGATAGGTGTGGTTGAGAAACAGATCAACATTTTAAATCTAAATCTCCACTTTCACTTTTACATATGAAAACCACATGTAGTGCCTGTTTAGGTTCACTTTAACATCTTAAATCTGACAACTAGCCCCAGTTTTGACCACTTCTTGGGGGTATTAATTAGCGCCCTGGGTTTTGGCATGTAGAGTATATCTTAGATGTTTAGTACACAGATTTGTTTGGGACACAGTGACTCAAACACCCACTAACCGCCCCTCAATAGCTCCACAGGGGGTTAAAAAAAGAGCTGGCTAAAGAGGCCACGCGACAGACAAAAGCTCTCAAAGCTTCTTAGATGATCACTTTGATGACAACAATGAAGCTATTCTTCTCCAGTCTATTCTGCAGACTGCCACCCCTGACAATCCTAAACACAATCCCACAGTTTAACTCAAAAGTTTAACTCATCCTATCCCTGCTGAACAGTTGTTGCCATGGAAAATGTGTGTGGCCCCTGGGAACATGTGTCCATTCTGTTTTAATTGGTGATGCTTGGGAAAGAGGAGAAAAGGTTTGTCACCAGGACTACAACCACATATCAACTAACTTCAGCTTTCCTTCTGTGTGCAAAAATTGTGCAAACATGAATTACAGTATAACTTATATAAATCATACTTTATAAAATGAATACTTCACACTCAGAAAGATATCAATATTTCACAAATGCTCAAGTATGCATCACGCGTACATGTTTATGTCTGGATTCATGCATTAGTAATCAGCTTCATACTGTGGTGTTCCATTAGCATTCTAGAGAGAACTCTACCAGAGAGAAATAGACAGACCACTGCCAGAAAATCAGCTGAAGTCAGAGATATAGAGGGCACACACCCACAAAACACACATAAATAGAGCACAGCTGATTGCAACATGTCCTCATGAGACCGTCCGGTAGTATCAGAGTTCCCACACGGGGTGGAGGTACATCATGCGTGTGATATCCCTGGTTTGTATTAAGATCACAGGTCTGATCATCATCCAATTGAGTCAGAGAAACCTTGACTCATTCCAGCTGCTGAGATGACCTCATACCCACTAGCTTTGAGATACCACAGGACCTAATTACTCATCCTGGTTACGCCTTTTAGTAACAAGCCCAATTACCCCCCACAGCTCTCTGCTCCTGCTCACTAAATTAACTGATCAAGGCACATTAGAACTAAAATCACCAACGAATATAATCATAATGCCATCATAAAACTGCAATTAACCTCTGGACAGGAAACTAGTTTAAACAAAATGGAGAATCAAAGGCTGTTTGAATCAGCGGTGCAAAAGGAAGAATTTCACGAAAACGTGCCAAGCTCATATTTCACCCCAATATTCCACAGTTCATCGTTTCATTTAAGCACATTTTCTCCAAAGTTATCATTACTGAAATGTGCAGACTTTTTTTAATGATTCCCATTACTGTAATATACCATTGTTTTATTCAAATTAGCTTAAATTAAATGCAGAAACTAGTACCATGGTGTATAAATAAAATATTTCAAATGCTATATCTATATAATGCTAAAACGTTTAACTGTTCTTCAACAGGGCTTATTTGGAGTAAATTATGACCTGTTCTTGACAGTTTTCGTGAGACTCATCTAAAAAGAATGGGAAACATAACTCACTGGTGGAATTCAGGTAATAAGACAAAGGTGTGCAGTTGGTTATCGAGAGAGGCAATGTGCCAATGTGAAAAATGCACTTGCATTTGTTGTCCTGTAGAGGGGGTAGGTGGCAAGTTAACAGAGCCTGACCTTTAAAAAGCCTTTGACTGGGTAGTGACCTCATTATTAGCCACATAGCTTTACCTACATAGCACCACTACTGAACCAAAAGCAGAGATGCTTCTTAAACCTTTTGAGAAAACTATGAGGGGATGTATGACATCCACAGAAATATCAGCCAATGGTACTACCAAAATTGCTTTATTTGGCCTTCCTCCATGCTAGAGCTAACATTGGTATTCTTCAAAAGAATGAGCAGCGACCATGACACTGTTAATATGTTTGGGCCTAAGCAAGATCTCCCGCTACAGACGCATACATGAACTCACATGCTGATTTAATCCCTGAAAGGCATCGTATGAGAGCATGCATGCAGAAAACACACACGCACAAATACATAGTATATACAGGCCTACACATGCACAACACTACTGATGTGAAATCAGCAACGCATGCCAATTGCTCAGCCTCTGGGAAGTCTCAAAAGGTCAAGTGCAGGGCCGTAACATCTTCACTGTTAACTTATCTGATTCGCCATGCCTGGCAAACACACAGTCAGCATGTCGTAATTCTCTCTGTTGTTAAAGAATAGGCCTGAGTGGTGATGTATGACTCATTTTACGCCTCAATACTTTAATAACATTAAAGTTAACTTTGTCATTGTTTTGAAATCATGACGTTGGTAATTTATTCTTATAAATACAGTTACGTTTGAAACACAAATGTATTAGATACACTTGAAAAGCTGCCTTAAGCAACACTGGACCACATTGTTTGCAATGCTAATCATCCAAAACGCTTTTAAATTTAAACTTCACAAATCACATATTATTGTTGGTGGCCTGAATCGTTTACTAACCATCCAGGATATTATAAAATGACAAATCTTTTAAGCCAAGTGCACACTACACGACTTGCAGTCGGCACCGTTTTCTGTTATACTGGTGTGCACACAGCAGGACTGATTGTACACTTGGTGAATCGACTACATGACCATTCGTCCCCAACTGAGGCCCTGTGTTCTTTTTAAGATTAAGTGGAATGTTTGTAAAAACATTGGTGATTTAGACACAAATGTTTCAAGTTGGCTAATACGTGCTCACTGCTATGTAATTCCAGCAGTTCTGTGACTCAAGGGTTCATGGTGAGTCAAGATGAATTATGTGACACAAGTATACAAGTATAATGCCTGTCATAGTGGAAAAGGGTGTTAGTCAAAGAAGGTGCTGGAATAGATGTTGTTTCAAAGCATCACATAGAGTTTGAATGATGAGTCAGAGTGGTGAGTTAGCTGGGGGGTCTCTGAAATGTATTTACTTTCCTTTTCATCCATATATTTCCTTTTTTACAACCTTCTTTTCTCAGTGGGTCTTCTGACAGATCAGAGACCCCCTAACTGACTAATAAAGATGCCCTCAGGTTAACAACTCACAGTCCTCTGCTTGTGACCTTTTGGCCCCACCAGGATCTTGGGTTTCTACCTGCTGCATGGGACATCCTGTATGAGGTATAGCTGACTGTCTGTTTGTATGTATGGAAATGAAAGCTTATCTAGGGGCTACATGATCCCCCAAGTGCAGGAAAAGGGAAACAGGAAATTCGAGATTATGTCTTGACAACTAATATGCTCGAAAAATGAGCAGTACATGCAGTTGGCTGAAGAACCTCAAGAAAGCAAAGTTTGTGTTTTGCACTATTCGGATGTCAATTGTTTTCTAAATGGCATTTGAGGTACAGTTATAACAAAGTAGGATGTTCTTGGATGTCCTTGATTGTACTGATTCAGATAGGATAAGCATCTCTATAGGTATTACTAATGTTATAACTGTAGTTATTATATTTTGTATGACGTGAGAAATAAATTATGAACCTATCGAGCTGAAGACTCCATTTGTCTGATGGAGAAGGAAAGAGAGAGAGGAGAGAAATAAAGAGAGACATCTTGTGTCTCATCCTTAAATACATTAGTCATCCGCCCAACAAAATCTCTCAACCTAAAACTAAGACATGATGGATGACTATGCTGCAAGGATCATGGGATATTTATACCTCCCTCATAGCAGTAATTTTCTGCAAGCTGACGTGTTTCGCACCAAGTACAGTCCATTTTAACCTGGATCTAACCTTTTCCTTATGTTACAAGCTATTTGAAACATGATTTTCTTTGTGTAGACAGCGAAAAGACTCAAAAGGTTTCACTGAATAAGATCTACTGCTGTTCAAAGCAAGTTACCTGCACACAGTTCTGGGTTATTCTGTCAGCATGTGGCATGTTGTAAAAAATTTAGCATTATTGACATTGCACATCTAGCACAAGGTTGCCAGAGGGTGGCCTCGTGTCTAATAAAGCTCTTAAAGAGTTTGCTCCTCCTGTGGGTATTAGATACTTGATCCTGGGAAAAGTGCAGTAGACAAGGAAAAATGCACCAAGTATGCTGAGAATCCAGAAGGCACATTTTACCTCCCCTGCTAATCACCTGCTAGGACAATAAAATAAATGAATGTTAAATTCAACATGATCACATAAGGAAATCATCATATATCTTCTGAAAGTTCATGTACACCAAACTAATTTCCATTCAGCTAAATTACTGACAATTACTGATATTTTTGCAGTAATTCAAGTGTGAACACATTTCCTTCTAGCACAAATCATAACGATTTGCACGCTAAACTTCTGAGATATGAGCTCTGGTCCCATGGAATCCAGGAAATAATTAGCTGCATTTCCATTATTAGGCTAATTGAGGGTGTGCTTGTGCGTGCCAGGGCCAGTTGCATTCCCACTTTCACTTCCGGGGCTTTATCATGCCTCCTCGGGGCATTATCGTGGCCAGTGGCCTATGGCCCGCCGAATACCTTTGTGCCAAACAAGGCCAATCAGGGATTGAGGCGGGTTCAATGTCAAAGGTGGAGTTTCGCTGCACAACAGTACAGGTTCTGGAAATATATATTTTTTTAAATGTGGCCACAGTACAAATCTGTTAAAACAAAGTGGTTCCCAAAGAAATACATTTCCATGGTTTGGAGAACATTAATAGACGGTGTGCTGGGACATCATCCTGCTGTTAGTGGAGAGACCACTCGTGACACCATGGAAGTTACAGTCGGTGAGTTGTCAACGCTAACTTATCTTGCTGTTTACATTTGATATAAACTTTTTTGAGCTTCCCTCTTGTTTTTGAAATGAGTGGGGAGTGTGACGTCAGCACTGCTGCGACGTATTAAGGGTGGGCTTTTTGACAACGCTTTGGAGTTATTGGCCTGATGGTGGGAACTCGATTTTGGTCTTGCGGCTCAAGGTACAAGGCTATTGGCCATGGGTGGCCAATTGAAAGCGGTGATAGTGGAAAAAGAAGCTATTGTGTTTAAATAAACAATGGAGAGCGTGATTGGGTTTGTGTTAGGGCATGTGGTTAATAAAATATGAATTCCTGTGTTACAACTGTATTATATCATTTACAACTAAAAATACAACTTGCTTTTGGTGCCACTGTTTAGACATTTCTTTTGGAAACTGGACCTCACATGTGCTCATACAGTAAACAACACTTCTAGCTTTGGCCACTTGGGGAAGTGATTTGAGTTTCAATAAGCTTAGCGATTTTGGCAGCAGAACTTTCGATCTACTTTTGCTGAATACACAGTGTAGTAAATCTGGATGCCACTAAGGTAAAAGCTGTTAGCAGATGCAAATGAATAAACTGGCCAGTAGTTCTGTTTTAATTAATTGCAAAAGAGATGTTTTCTTGTCTCACGTTACTTCCTATAGGAAGGAAAAACAACAGTTAAGATCTCAATAGTTTCTCCTAGGAGGAAATTAATGTAAATGGAGAGCAAATGAAGATTTTGGCTCAAGTGTCCCGCTTCTCATAATTCACCCAGAGAAAAACACCCCAGTATCCTCACACATGTATCCTAATCTTAACTATGTCTTAAACTGTCTCAAAAGCCAGAGATTACAATATGATAGAATACAATATTTTTTTCCTAAGGAATTTTAGGAGAAACATCAGAGACAAAGTTAAATGAGAACTGAACAATGGAAGAGCAACTTTTGAGCAAACAGTTCTAATTCTTTTGGCTTTGGACAATGCATAAATTGTTCTTATTTATAAGGCTTAATTTTACAAAATATATTTACAAAACCAAGGAAAATCAGCTTAAATTTAAAAACCTTATGTTCAGTAGGATAAATATAAATGTTCAGTACCCTGGCTAGAGGCAGTTTTTGCCCAGAGGGTGGGCTTAGTCCAGAATAGATTTATTTTCTGCTGGGTGGGAAGCTTTGTAATGTAACCATGGAGACGAGCTGGCTAAGCTAAAGCTAGCTCACTGCTATGTGATCTATTAAAAATTTAGAGTAACAGCAACACATAGTTGCACATATTTTGTGTCATAACCTTTGTAACAAGCCTATACAAATAATCAGAATTCCAATGCAATTGCTCTAATAATGTATACAAATGCTATAGTATTACCATCTGATACCGTAACTGAACCATGGTACCACAACAGTACTTTTGGTAACACTGTACCTTTTAGACAAACACCTCCTATGTTTTACACTGGCCAATCTCATGTAAGTGAAAGTGACTAAAAAACTATTTCATATCCATTAGCAAACACTGTTTTGATCCATTAGTGATTAACAATATTCTTGTCACATTATTTATTGTACTCAGAATCAGAGCTAATTGAAGCAACAAACATTGATATGTTTGTCACAACAGTGGTTGTTACCACTTAAAACCACTGACCTAAATACACACACACTCCCACACACACTCTCCTACAGCCGTCTTTGTCTACTTCAAAACCAACACACAGCTCTGTCAGTGGCTTTGTGGGTCAGTGTTGCTATAGCAACAGACGAGAGCTGCACAAGGTGGCGCCAGAATTCGCTGGCCAGCTTCAGTGAGTATGGGCATAAGTGAGGGACCCCCTACTGAATACCCTTCCATGACGCTCCACACAAAACACACCTCATTCCATAACGGTATTCAGGAAATGCAGTCTCTGAGCCATATTTATTATTAACTGACTGTATACCATGCAAGGATCAGATCCTAATTGAACAGAAATAGTGCTGTGCCATATTTAAATTAAGTTATTGTTATTTTTTAAGCACAAACAGGTTTCCTTTCTTTTTTACATTAGGCTACTTATAGATTGTGCCTTATTAACAAAAATCATCAGTATTTACCTGCAACAATTAACGTCAAGCCATTAACACCCATGGGAAGCAGATGATAAACATAACAATGTTAATGAAAGTCAAATAATCAATGCTGATTGTGAGCCGTGTGCTATCAAGGTTTATGTCTCAAAAATTATCCAAAAGCTAGGGTTCCAGGGTAGTTTAGCATGAACTCTTAAGTCTTTAGTGAAGGGAACACTTATGTGTAGAATTCTTTGTTATGGACACACACTGGGGCCAGTGTAGAGCTTTACTGGTGGTAGAGTTATGACCCCTGTCCAGGGTATTTGGGGGATGTTATTGTTCCACGCCACTATGATGCTGAACCATGTAACAGGAACCCAATGTAAACAACTACCAGTAGACCAGGAGATATGCCCACATCATATAAGGGTTACAAATCTCTCTGTGACACCTTAGCTCAAAAGTGAGCTACTTTGCTGTCTACTACCTACATTGGCATTCTAACCCTGCTGAAAAAAGCAGCTTAAGCCAGCCTAAAGTGGTTAGCTGGTCTCCTAACTTGGCGAAGCTGGTCAGGCTGGTCTGCTTCAATGGTTTTAAAGGGGTTTTGGACACTGGGGAGACCAGCTGGCCAACCAGCTACACAATAGCTAAAAACCAGCTTGGCCATGCTGGGAGCATTACCAGCAAAAAGCAGCTAAGTCCAGCAAACCAACTTAGGCTGGTTTAAGTTGTTTGTTTCAGCAGATGACTGCAATAGAGTGACTATTTTGGAATGCTCAACAAAGGAAAAACCTAACGCACCATGCAAAATAGCACTTTTCAAGTGAAGTGCAAAGGAGACTCGACTGACAATTAATCTAAATCTGAATTGGGTGTTAGCAGGTTGCTAAGGTACACAACACTCTAATAGTAGGCATAAAAATTCATAGTAGACACAACTATTTGGGGAAATAGACTATTTCTAATCAGACTGAGCTTTTTTTTATTGACAGTTTGATGTTAGCATGTTGTTAAGCTAACAGCGTGATACTCTTATAGGCATAAAACTACAAAGTACACACAAATGTTAGCTAAAATAGAACATTTTAAACCAGACTGAGCTATTTTATTGATAATTTGACATTAGCATGTTGCTAAGCTAACAGTGTAATATTCAGACAGGAATACAATGCATAGTAAAAATACTGGGTAAAAAATACAATGTTTAAATTAAATTGAGCTATTTTTATTGATAGCTTGACATTAGCATGTTGCTACGCTAACAGTGTATATGCATAAAATACAAGTACACAAAAAATTATGGGAGAATTGACCATTTTAAATCAGATTGAGATATTTTTATTAATAGTTTGAATTTAGCAGGCATAAAAACACATAATACACACAAATAATATTCAGTTCATTAGGTTTTTAAAACAGAACCCCTGTTTCATTATGGAGAATTTTCCAGGACATTTGAAAAAGTCTTTCTTCTGAACTTCGACTTAGAGGTCAATATTTGATAGCTTTCCACCCTCTGCACATTTTAAGTCTAATTGCATTGTAAACTGTATAATTAAATGATTGCTTTGTGCGTTACTTGGTCCAATGGATGTACATTTTAGGATCCTATAATAACCTGGAGTAATGTTCATGAATTGAAGTCTCTGTTTGTGGGCCACAGACATGTGTCTCGTATTGCATATAAAAATCAGCTCCCTGAGACAAAGCACAAGGAACTGATTATGTAAGGGCTACTGGTATCGCCAAGGGGGGTTTGGTATAAAAAATCTCCACAAAAAATATAATTATATTGCATGTAATGGTTAATCTGGTAATATTTTGTGTGTAAACTACTCAATGAAAAAAAAACTAGCAACCATCCAAAACACCCTAGCATTGTTGTGGAGAGTCGAGCACTAGCATCACACACAAATGTGATTTAATTCACATTTCTGGCAATGATATATGAGTAATATTCTTTGGGAAATGACTTGAATTTGGGTCATATATTTAGCAATTTGTCAACTTTGAGCAATTTCCTGCTCATTAATACTGTACATTCATCTTATTACAGTAATGTGCAGAGCGGACAGAAGACGTCAAATGAGGAAAAATATGAAACATTGAGGTATTCAGAGATGGTTCCCATGGCAACACGCATACCTGGGGAGAAGATTTAAGAAGACTCATCATGAAAGAGTTCATGGAGGTTTAGATAACTGAGCTCCCAGTGTTTAAAGAAATATGTGTCACAGTTCAAGTGCTGTATATGCAGTCAGCATTGCTTCAGGAGGGTTTATCATAAGAACCCAGAGCAAAATGTTATTGCTCAGTGGTTGCTCTTTCACAGTTCAGAAGACTCTCATTTTTGTGTCATATAAGTATCATAGAAGACAAATGATTTGCGTTTGGTGGGTGTTGACCTGTGCTTTACACTCTTTTGTTTAGCTCCCTGTATTTGCTCTAATAAGCTGATAACATTCATGTCCTGTCCGTGCACTCAGTCACCTTGACAACCCAAGACAGATCTCAGCATGGTGCCCAGAGGGACAGCGGTGAATAGAAACAAATGCAAATCATCTGGTCATCTCATACTAATCAGACAAGCAGAGGGCAAACTAGATAAAGACAAATATGAAGCTCTAGGGCAGAGCAGACAGCATGTCAAACTTCTGAATTATTAAAACAGTAGAAGCCAAGTTAAAGACATACATTTACTGCATACTTGATCAGTCTAAAGAAGTGAGAAGTGATGAAAGCTATATCTTCTTTGTAAATCTGAGATTTTGTCCAAACTGCAATAAGTACCGGGACATTTTGTCAGTCGCTTGGTGTCTATTTTTGTGGCATTGTGCTGGGAGGCCCCGCCTATAGTGAAAATTGTATATTAAAAATCAAATATGTTGTAATTGGCTTTGACTTTGATGCTTAACGCAGAATTTTCGCTTTCAGTGTGGATAGACTGGAAGTTATGATTGGAAACTTGTCGCTTTACGTAAACTTCACGCAACCGATAATTCCATAAAACAACTATCGGCACCGATTAATCGGTAAAACCGATATATCGGTTTAACTCTAATCAAAATAAGATTTTATCCAAGTCAAGTATTATTTAACACCACTGAATCAACCTGAATACATTAGGGTACACCAAAAAAATGTAAAAAGTAATTTTAAGGGTTAGATCAAATAGAAATATCTCCTTAAGGTAACTATTGCAGGTTACCACTTTTTACAGTGCATGCCCTTGCCATTGCTGGCAAAATGCTCTATCTGTTGAGCTACAGGAACTGTTAAAATAGTCACACTTGACATCCACTGTTTTCACACAAGAAAAGGTTTGTTAAAGTTATATATTGCGCTATGTTCATAGTGTTGGTTTTAACAGTGATCTACAAAGGTAGGCTACTTATCTGATTTCAAGTGGTGTCAACTACCACAAGGTGAAGTACTATCAAACGTGTTCTGATTGATTTTGAGTTTCTCACTTTGCAGTGGCTGACTCAGAAGCTGTTGACAGAGTTTCTCTATCACACTAAACCACCAGCGCAGGTTAAGAGAGGGCAACTTCAAAGCTTCACAGACGACTAAAACAAACACATCTCATTTCCACAGTAATTTCCTAGTTTTGTGTGCACAAAACCTGCCACATAAACACACATGCATTTAGCACTACATCTCCAACAAAGAGCCGTCCTCCACACACAGCTGCGGCTCACACAGGAACGGCTGAATCAGAGCCATCAGGTGTCTGACACTGAAAATGATGGCCGGCTCTGCGCAAGGCCCCTCAGGGTGACAGAGCCAGCTCTAAGATGTGGACATGAACATGAGACACATATGGCTCCTAAATGAGACCCTCAGCTGATTTTGACATGATCGATCACTGGGGGGCCTTAGGCTGACAGAGAATCAGCCAGTGCTGAACAGAATTGATCTTAATTTAGCTCATTGGAGATAAAAAGCACTTATAGGAAATATCATGTGTAAAGTATTGTGCATGAGAATATAACGTACCTTTTATTGAGAGCCCACTAATTATTATGTACTCTGCATAATGTATGCTGTATATACAGTATAGTACACTGGGGTCCAAAAGTATGAGACCACTAGTAAAAAGCTTTAAAAAAAAAATTATATTATCAATTTGAGTAAAAAGTTTGCAAAACATTAGACGAGTTTCAGAATTTCTTAGTATTTGTTAAAGTATGTATCTTTTGCTTTAATGACTTGAGCATATACTCAGGCTGGTCTGGTATGAACTCCACAGGTTTATGCAAAACCTGATGATACATGTTCTTAATAATTATTATTATTATTAATAACTATTATTATGCTGGAGCTGCTGCCCCCACGACCCGACTTCGGATAAGCGGCTGAAGATGGATGGATGGAACTATTATTATTCTTAATCTTATTAATTATTATGCTTAGTTGTAGTAAAAAACAATATTGTAATATTATATGATTTTAATAATATTTATAATATTAGTATAATATTAATTGCTAAATTTATGAAGCCCTATTTCCATTTTTTTTTATCAAACTGATTAAAAAAAATACAAAAAACAAAATAATATATATATATATATATATATATATATATATATATATATATATATATATATATATATATATATATATATATATCCTAAACTTGTCTATTTCCCAGTTTCAATTTCAGATTTTCAATGTGGTTTCAGAATTTTCGACCAGACTCTGTATAGATTTATTTATTTCATTATATAGTGCACAATAATAAAGAGATGGCCTGCAAACAGTAAAATGAACAAACACTTACCCATTAGCCAGGTCATCATCATCGACGTCTACATCATCATCATCATCATCGTCATTGTCATCATCATTTTCTGGTTGGCTCTTGCCCTTCAGGTTTACGTCACTAAGGTAACCAGACTTGAGGTCGGCCATGTCATCGTCTGCGGCGTCCAGGCCCTCAATGAGTTGGATGCGCTGCAGGTGGCTGATCTGCATTGACGCACGGATGGGCAGCGAGTGGGCGGTGACCCTGGAGGAGGGGGCATCTCCAGCTTGCAGACGTGGGCTAGACTGGCCTTGGCGCCAGGAGAGAGGGGAGGAACGGTTGGATAGGCTGGAGATGCTGCAAGCATTGGTTTCATCACTGTCATAGCACATGGTGCTTTCAATACAGCTGAGAAATAATGATAAAAGAAAAGATGGTTAAATCACTATATTCAAAAATATAAGAAAGCATTTGAAATACAGGATCCTTTTATGTGTTTTTATACTTAATAGTGTGTTTGCGTGATGTTAGAATTACTGTAATTACACTTTTTTTCAGCAAGTACTTCTATTTGACTATAGAGCACAATAGTCTGGTTCTGGAAGTAATAATCCCATTGACGAATTGATTTTCAATGATAATGTATAAATGTTTAAAGACAGACCTATCGTGAGCTACGAGGTTGTTCATTGATGGTATATGCGTCTGTTGAAGCCATCTGTCTGTGTTATCTTTACTTTATTGTTTAAAAATCCTGTTTGATAGCGGAATTCATTGTAAACAACTGCATTACCCATGGTACAGCACAAAAAGTTCTACCAATCAGAGAACTGAGTCAAATAAAACCCACAAAATATGGTTTAGCGCGACTGCACGCTCCCATGACGCACTGTGAATGATGTAATGGAGTCGATCTCTCTTCAACCTTAAACTACTTACAGTATATATTTGTACATATCGGAATATTTTGCAATAAATCCATCCATCCATCCATCTTCAACCGCTTATCCGAAGTCGGGTCGCGGGGGCAGCAGCTCCAGCAGGGGGCCCCAAACTTCCTTATCCTGAGCCACATTAACCAGCTCTGACTGGTGGACCCCGAGGCGTTCCCAGGCCAGTGTGGAGATGTAATCTCTCCACCTAGTCCTGCGCCTTCCCCGAGGCCTCCTCCCAGCTGGACGTGCCTGAAACACCTCCCTAGGGAGGCGCCCAGGGGGCATCCTTACCAGATGCCCAAACCACCTCAACTGACTCCTTTCCACGCAAAGGAGCAGCGGCTCTACTCCGAGCTCCTCACGGATGACTAAGCTCCTCACCCTATCTCTAAGGGAGAAGCCCACCACCCTTCTGAGGAAGCCCATTTCGGCCGCTTGTACTCGTGACCTAGTTCTTTCGGTCATGACCCAACCTTCATGACCATAGGTGAGGGTAGGAACGAAAATTGACCGGTAGATCGAGAGCTTTGCCTTCCGGCTTAGCACTCTTTTCGTGACAACGGTGCGATAGAGCGAGTGCAATACCGCCCCCGCTGCCCCGATTCTCCGGCCAACCTCCCGCTCCGTTGTCCCCTCACTCGTGAACAAGACCCCGAGGTACTTGAACTCCTTCACTTGGGACAATACCTCCTTCCCTACCCGGAGAACGCACTCCATCGGTTTCCTGCTGAGAACCATGGCCTCAGATTTAGAGGTGCTAATATAAATTTTACAATAAATGTAAAATATATTGTTTCTATACTTGCAGTATAATCAACAACCTAAAATCAATAGTTTTATATATTCCCATTTTTTCCTGTTTTTATTCAATGACATCATTCGCAATGCTTCATGGGATTATAGTCCGTGCCCTCATGAAAGACGGTAAGTACACAGTCTTGATCCTTTGCCTTTCTGTCTGATTTTTAAATACTTTATTGCCTCAAAACAAAGTTTGTGATGTTGTGATACACCAAGCTGGTTGGTTTGGTTAATGGCTCACAAGTCTTTAATGAAGGATTTTATTAAAAGTCTATTGAAGAAATGAATGGGGAAAATACTTCCGGAACCCAGACGGATGAAAAAGTGGGTGGGCACTGTTTATAATGACCCTCTTTTCAATGTCAGTTGATAGTGACTCACTTACAAACTAAAAATGCGACCAAAATGTATTATAAATAAAAAAAGTCCACGTGACTTGCGCTTTATATTCTAAGTCTTCTGAAAGCATACTATATTAAAACTGCTGAATTGTTCTTACCAAAACCAGTATGACATGAGGCTGAATAAATTACGGTAAATGGTCTGCACATATATATAGCACCTTTTTAACCTTAGCAGTATTCAAATCACTTTACACTACACCCATTCACACACACACACTCAAGGCACTAATCTGCCATTGGGAGCAACTTGGGGTTCGGTGTCTTGCCTTAGGACACTTCGGAATGTAGAGTCATGTGGGCCGGGAATCGAACCGCCAAGTGATTAGTGAACAATCCGCTCACCTGAGCCACAGCCGCCCCGGCTTTTACATTTTTTTAGGTGAACTATTCCTTTAATGTGAAAATAACTATGGTGAGATTTGATTTTATCCAATGGGAATTGATTGGATTGATTGAAAATCTATTTGTTTAAATACCAGAATAAAGTGAGATTAGTGGAGGGGTGGGCTTGGCAAATAATAGGGTATTGGTCAGCCAAAAAATACAAAAATAAATAAATACATCTTTTCAGAGCAGGTTATTAAATTTTAATAAAAAATAACTATGAATCATGCACAATAAAATCAGGAATGTGCATTTAGAAAGTAAATGAGATCAAATTTGATTTCATTTTGATTCATGTTGCAGTATTTTGCTGTCATCAATAACAAAGACACACATGGATCCATTTTGCTATAGAAACGAGCCAGAAGACAGTTGTTATTTCGTAAATACAGTAATTCCTACAAAACTGGGTTTAACCAGAGAAAACCTCTTCAATGTGGTATTCTGGAGCCATATTTCTGGAAGTAAAGGTAATAACTCATTCTTCACACCAGATATAACCATCAACACAGCACACACATTTTAATCAACACAAGCCTCATTTCAGTCTTAGATATCTTGTATATGAGCATGTGTGTGTGTAGTCTTGCTGTTTCACTGGTAAGTGATATATCATCCCTGGAGATGCTGGGGAACATGAAGGTAAAACATCTCTGAGGATGTCTCATTTCCTTCATGCATGCCATAAACACTGCTCAAGCTTTCTACAGGAAGTGAATCACACACACACACACACACACTGACCCCTCGGGTCCCTTTTTTTTTATTTCAAAGTAGAATGTCAAGCTTCGGGCAGATGGAGGAACTGACTGACCTTGTGGCCTTTCAACACCTGTCGCTGCTAAACCCCTCGTCTGGATCAACTCATATCCTTCTGAGTTGTGTGTCATTCCAGCACTGATTTTCAATGCCCTTATTTTGTTTCCAGGTGTCCAGGTGTTTTTTGTTTTTACTTTAAATCCATGCAGATGGATGTACTGTAGATTATTTCTCATTGTAACTTTAGTTTTTGTAGGCTTTGGATATTCTGCATGCTCAAATTTAAATGAATGTTTCAGGTTCAAAACAGACAGCATCTGTGATGTTCTGTCAATTACTACAGATAACAATTTTGACTCGTCCCTCAGTTTATAAAAGCAAATAAAACTCATGTTTTCACAATTGATATCTATGGGGCAATGCGGTCTAGAGGATTTCTATCAAGAATACTTGCAGACTTGAGTGAGATTTAAGATGACATTTATTTGATGAATATAAAACAGGCAATAATGTCTCTCTTTGGCGTAGGCCCCGTCTGGCGGTCCGAAGAACTTGTACTCGGAACGTCATATCCTGCCGGAGATAGGAGGCAGGGGCGAGTAGCCTACCCCCGTGCGGGACGGGACTTGACTGGTGGTGGTGGGGTGGTGGAGGTTGCTGTGTTAGCACACCGATCAGCAATGTGATAGATTGTGAGCAGACTTAGAAAGCAATGGCTTACATGCGATTGCCTAGGAATTACCCAGCTAATGGTGCAATGAGATGCGGGGGTAAAATGAGATGGTGCCGAGTATGGCTGCTGCGTCGCGAGCTCCGTCAAAACACTGCAGTTTATTGTTTGTTTTGTTTACAGTTCTGTGTTTTTTTGTCTTGGATGTTGTCTGCCTTATTGTGTACGACAGACAAACGCTTTTGGACATTGGTTCGGCAATCACACACCGAAAACCGGACTTCACATTCCTCAATGCCGACCCGCGGTTTACAAACACGCCAGCGGATCCCTTTGTTTGGGCTGCCCGGCCGCGGAAACGCAGACGGAAAAGGGGAAAAAGAGCCGGCGTTCTCATCAGATTAAGACGTTGCGCAAATCGCCCCCCATTACCCAGTATACTACTGGCAAATGTTCAGTCTCTGGACAACAAGCTCTGCGAGCTGAGAGCGCGGATCTCTTTCCAACGAGAGACGAGAGAATGCTGTGTTATCTGTCTTACGGAAACCTGGATGTCCGCGGAGATTCCAGACTCGGCCATCGAACCCACGGGTTTCTCCGTGCACCGAGCGGACAGAGCGAAAGACCTCTCAGGTAAAAGCAGAGGTGGAGGTGTATGTTTTATGATCAACAAATCATGGTGTGATCAGAGGAATGTACATTTTATCAGGTCTTTCTGCTCTCCTGATCTGGAATTTCTCATGCTTCTGTGTCGACCATTCTGGCTACCGAGGGAATTCACAGCGGTCATTATCACTGCTGTGTACATCCCCCCACAAGCCGACACAGACCGGGCACTTAGGGAACTGTATGGCAGTATAAGTGAGCAGGAAACCGCGCACCCTGAGGCCGCGTTCATTGTTGCCGGGGACTTCAACAAAGCCAACTTCAAAACATTAGCACCAAAATACCACCAACACATCAGCTTTAACACACAAGGGGACCGGGTTTTGGATCATTGCTATTCTCCTTTCCGGGATGGCTACAAATCCCTCCCCCGCCCACCATTTGGCAAATCTGACCACTCTTCCGTTCTGCTTCTGCCCGCTTACAGGCAGAAACTGAAACGGGAATCACCCACCATTAGAATGATCCAGTGCTGGTCGGACCAATCAGACTCTGCGCTACAGGACTGTTTTGATCATGCGGACTGGGAGATGTTCCGGTCTGCCTCCGATGACGACATCGAGGTTTACGCTGATAGCGTAATGTGTTTCATCAGAAAGTGCGTAGAGGACCTTGTTCCGACAAAAAATATACGGATCTACCCCAACCAGAAACCATGGGTTAACGGCGATGTTCGCGCGGCACTTACTGCGCGGACCACCGCTTTTAATTCCGGGAACGCGGAGGAGCGTAAACAAGCCAGTTATGCCCTCTGTAACTCCATCCGTGCAGCCAAACACCAGTACAGGCACAAAATTGAAGAACAGTTTAACACCACTGACTCCAGAAGTATGTGGCAGGGAATTAACACCATCACGGACTATAAACGGAATAAAAACTCCGCCATGAACACCGTTGCCTCTCTCCCGGACGAACTTAATACATTTAAGAAGCAATCAAAAATCACTTGCTTAAATGACTGGCGTCCTGTTGCCCTCACCCCCATCATCAGCAAATGCTTTGAGAGGTTGATCAGAGATCACATCTGCTCTGTTCTGCCTACCTCTTTGGACCCATTGCAGTTTGCCTACCGCAACAACCGCTCCACTGATGACGCCATTGCATCTACAATACACACTGCTCTTTCCCACCTGGAAAAAAGAATGCTGTTTGTAGACTACAGCTCAGCATTCAACACCATAGTGCCCACCAAGCTTGATGTGAAACTCCGGGCTCTGGGCTTAAACAGCTCGCTGTGCAGCTGGATCCTGGATTTCCTGTCAGGCAGACGTCAGGTGGTTAGAATGGGCAGCAACATCTCCTCATCACTGACCCTCAACACTGGTTCTCACTGGTTCTCTGTGTTCTCAGCCCACTCCTGTATTCCCTTTACACACATGACTGTGTGGCAACACATAGCTCCAATGCCATCATTAAGTTTGCTGATGATACGACGGTTGTAGGTCTGATCACTGACAATGATGAAACGGCCTACAGAGAGGAGGTGCACACTCTGACACGCTGGTGTCAGGAGCACAACCTCTTCCTCAACGTCAGTAAAACCAAGGAGCTTGTGGTGGATTTCAGGAAGAAAGACAGAGAACACAGCCCCATCACCATTAATGGAGCACCGGTGGAGAGAGTCAGCAGCTTCAAGTTCCTCGGTGTCCACATCACTGAGGAACTCACATGGTCCGTCCACACTGAGGCCGTTGTGAAGAAGGCTCACCAGCGCCTCTTCTTCCTGAGACGGCTGAGGAAGTTTGGAATGAACCACCACATCCTCACACGGTTCTACACCAGTACTGTAGAGAGCATCCTGACTGGCTGCATCACCGCCTGGTACGGCAATAGCACCGCCCACAACCGCAAAGACCTGCAAAGGGTGGTGCGAACTGCCAGAAACATCATCGGAGGTGAGCTTCCCTCCCTCCAGGATATATATAACAGGCGGTGTGTGAATAAAGCTCGGAGGATCATCAGAGACTCCAGCCACCCGAGTCATGGGCTGCTTTCACTGATACCATCAGGCAGGCGGTATCGCAGAATCAGGACCCGCACCACCCGACTACATGACAGCTTCTTCCCCCAAGCAATAAGACTTTTGAACACATGATCTCTCACGATCAACAATCAGCACTGCACTTTATTAATCATCACTCTGTCAATATATTCTCCCAATTCAATTAGTGTTTATATATATTTATACCCTTATCTAGTGTATGTGTATTCTACATTGTGTGTATTGTGTACATTTGTTATGTAAATTGTTGTGTAAGTATGTGTACATTTGTTATGTAAATTGTGTTGTGTAAATATGTTGTTTATTGTAAAGTGGTTTATGTCTCGTCACTGTCATGACTGCAATGTTGCTCGGAACTGCACACAAGACTTTCACCTACTGTTGCACTCGTGTACACAGTAGTGTGACAATAAAGTGATTTGATTTGATTTGATTTGATTTGATGATGTACAGCGGCTAGTCTTCCCACTAGAACTACGCTGCACTTACATTTACAGGCAGAAATGTGAAGTTTGCAGTGTATTTTGACATATATTTCAGTGAAATGCATTGCCCCATAAACTTCTATTGTAAGTGCATCACTGTACAAAAAATGTTGACTTGTTTTTACAAGCTGAAACTATTTTCTGGCTAATTGACAACATGTCACATTTGATGGAGCTTAACATGTTTTGAATACAAGTTTATCTTGGATTTCTGAATATATTTCCTTTACAGAAAAAATGATGAGTAAAATGTCTCCAGAAAAGAAGACAATGCTTTTCAGAGAATTGACAACAATGCGAATTACAGTATCCTTTGAAAATGGAAGTAGCTTCTGTTTGCCTGACTGTTGGGCTGAATAATAATGACAGTTCAATGGCAGTGAATGCATTCCTTTAATGCTGAAAATAGTTCAATCAGAGGAACAGGAAACATGACAAATCGAGCAGAGCATTCTACCATAAGGCCATACAAAATAAAAGCATACGTTCATTACGCACATAAGCTCTAAGTTTGTGCTGCCTTCGCAGAACAGTACATACTCTCTACTCAGACATTAGCGTTTATGTGCAGATGATGCACTAAATCAGGCCAATTACGTTAAGGTTTTAATAGAATGACTTTACAGCTGCTGAGGCAAGGTAATTTTATACCAGGTGGGAGAACTAAAATCACTCACTCAAACAAACACACTTAAACTAGGTGATAGGCAGAGTGCTAAGATACACTATTATGGTTCTCTTAAGTGGGATGAACCGAATGCATGCACCTGTTTTTGGCTCACAGAATTGCATTCTCACTATAAATGTATTAATGGGGTGTTTTGTGCCACTTTTTTGCCATTATGGGCATGCACAGTGATAGGACATGAAAACACGGGGTAAAGACGGGCATCCCCCACATGAGCGCCAAGGCACGTTTTTTTATGATTTATTTGCAGGGCTAAAAGCGTGCCGGTTTATAATGCACCATTAACATTGTCCTTAAGTATTGCATCAGACTTCCGCAGTGAAGGAGACTTTTTTGAAACAGCTTTCTGCTGTAGAGTATAAAATATTGCCACCAGCTCTGTTATTCAGTACACTAACATACAAGACCTGCTAGAAGACCTCACACAGTATGTGTTGCTTTCTGCTGAGAGGGTAATCTATCCTTTTGCTATGGTTTTTGTATGTGTGTTTGTGGACCTTGGCAAGGAGGAAACAACAGAGAGAGAGGTGCTGATGTGAGAAGGACAGAGAAACATCTGTTGCTCTGTTGACTGCCGATACTGATGTTTGGACTGTATTCATTTGGACACATGTTATATTGCTCTGAAGGACATCTGTATATGGAATTTCGGCATTGGATGACATTGTATATGCTAGATCACACAATTGTGTTTATGATATCACCAGGGTTCCCACACCCTGAATGACCAATGCATTTCCATTGCTTTTCTTTGACTGTTGCAGTTGTTTGTGATTACTGAATCAGGGTTCTTATAATGACTTTAAAGAGGCTGCGCTCATGAAGAGCAATTCCTTGGCAATGAAATATTTCAGAACAAAGCAAGACTAGAAAAGATATATATTGTATGTAGAACATTCCATCACTTTCTCATAATATTTTAAGATTTTGCTAATTTCTATGACTTTTCCAGGCCTGGAAATCAATTTTTTTTTCTCATTTTAAATGCTTTTTAATTTATATACAATTATTATTTTTTTTTATTGATTGATTGATTTATTGACTATTTAATGAAAGGAATTGTTTTAAGATGAAGTGTGGAATTCCTGCACCACTATGTCAGCAAACGTAATTATAAATGTAATGATTATTTTCAGGTTTCTCAAACACTCAAGGAAATAGTCACACCCAAAACTCACACTATTAGTTGAGCCAATGTTGATTTGTCGGGCTGGTCAACTCATAAAAAACAAAAGCCAGCCTGGTTTTGAAAGTGTTACAGAGCCACAGTACGAAACAAACAAATGGTTTACTTATAGTTGACTCAGCATATTAAGCTGTGATTAGAAAAAATATTATAATATGTTAAACGTTACCCACATTGCCTTACATTTTTACAATATAATGCTAGTCCGCCCCCAAAATCCAAAAAACAATAAATATCAAAATGATATTAATAAAAATTAAATAAAAATATAATAAACATAAAAAATTTAATAAATGCTAAAAAGTATGAATAAAAAGTTTAATTGTCTCTTTTTTTCATATTAGGATTGCAATTTTTTAATACAGTTAACACAATTTGGGACATATCTTCATATAAAGTAGATTAAAATTCAAACCCAGATATGTGTGATTTTTTTTTTTTTTTTTGCAATAAACAGTTAATAAATAAACAAAATAGCATTTATACATTTATAATATTAATAATAATATAAAGAAAAACAAATTAAAATGTCAAAAATAAACAACAGAATGGGCAAGGGGCCGTTCAAACTTGTACTAAAAAAGCTAGATGCAGCACAACAAATTGAACAAACAGCAGATGTTTACACGCTTTTAACTGTTGAAGTTCTTTTTAAAGGGTGAGAATCAGATCAATATTTAAGTATTTCTTTATTATAAATTCTCCTCCCTGCCCAGTAGGTGGCGATATGCACAAAGAATGTGAATCGGCAAAAACAAAAGGACTTACATATTGATCTGTTTCTCAACAACACTTATCATATCACTCCTGAAGACATGGATTAAACCACTCGAGTATTATGGATAACTTTTATGCTGCCATAATGTGCTTTTGGAGGTTAAAAATGTTTGTACACATTCGCTTGCATTGTATGGACCTACAGAGCTGAAATATTCTTAATAAAATCTTTGTGTCCTGCAGAAAAAAGAGAGAATTAAAATTTTTAGGGGAAATATTCCTTTAACTCGACATGACATCTAAAAATTGTGCCTCTCCCGTGCGAGACACTATTAAATAAAAGTGAGACGTGGCGCATCAGCTAGTGCATATTTACACAGTGCAGATGGATGCAAAAACATGTTCTGTGTGAACGAACCCTAACAGGGTTGCAGATTTAGTCTAAATGAAGATATTACAATTAGGAAAGCAAATGGTTTACATAGAAAAACAATTGAAAAACAGCACTGACAGACACAAAATAGTGTCCGGTGTCAACGGCCCCTGACAGGGTTGCAGATTTAGTCTACATTAGAGAACTGATGCCTAGATCTGAAATCTCCTGTACCTGTGGCTGAGCTGAGACCCCCGCAAGCTGGACATGGTCTCTTCCAGGTTTTGCCGGAGGTCGAGGACATTCTGAACAGTGCGTTTCCTCTGGGACTCTGGATCTGCGGGAAAGGGCAGGATAAGAGAGGATGAGTGGCCAGTTAATGCAGCCATTTAACATTAACACAGCGATGTGCCATGCATTCATAGACAAACACAAACACACCCATGTGCATTAGATTTAAAGCTTTGTAGAGCAGAGCCAGGAAAAACATTAGTTGAACAATATCGAGCTATACATCTCTTTTCCACTCACACATACAATATCTCAGTTTTCAGGAACATCAAACAGGCTGCTTACTCTCATGGCATAAGAGCACTGAGCAACGGAACATGGAATATGAGGACTCAGCAGTGGGCAGCTTTACAAGCGGTACGCGAATGAATTAAACATTACATATCCAGCCTGCCAAGATCCCAAAAACACTTTGAGCTACTGTACAACTGAGCTCACTTACACAAGACATTTGTATTTATAAAAGGTCTCCTTTCAGTTTAATTGCTTTCTTTATTGAGGTATATGTGCTTATACAGATTTATTTGACACCCAAACTGGGAGTGGGGGTTATTAAGAGGTTCCTCTGCTGTTATCAGTATTTAACCTCTCGTATTCAAATTCCAAATGTCATTCACTACTACAAGCTGATCTGAGAACAGCAGGCTTTACACACCCACAGCACATTTGCCTTTGTAAAAATACTGTATCCATATAGGAAACAAAATGACAAACTTTAATATGTCAATTGTTTCTCCTTGATAGTAATGAGATTAAATTGAAAGCAAAAAGGAGAATTTGGTTTAAGTATCCTGATTCTCCGATTGTCCTTCCGAGTAAAAGACCCTAGTAATCTCACAAGAGTCTCCTCTGGAGTTTCGTCAGAGATCTCAACAATGTCTCAGGCTGTGCTCACATTTACCAAGATACAAAAGTCTTCTATAAAAAGTCAGAGATTTCAATAAGAATGTAAACATTTTCATATAAAATTCAACATCAGATTCTTCCAAAACCAAATTATCTTGGCTATGCTATCCAAATTAGCTCTATACGCTCACTATATCCTCGTGCAACCTGGCATACACATGTGTGGATGTTGTATTTGGGCTTTGCTATACGTAACGCATAACTTGAATTTAAACTGCCTGATCTCAGTTCAGAAGACTCTGGGCTGTCTGTTAAACTTTCGAAATATGGCGTCATGAGACAAAACAACATGGCGCTGATCACAGCAGAGTTTGTTTTTAGGAGAAATGGCAAAAAAAACTACATCTGGTAAGAAACCTAAATAAGGTTTTACACTGAACCCTGTTTGAGTCAAAAGATTAGAGTCTCTAGTTTCATCCGATATGTCATTTTTAAAATTGGAGGGATTTATCGTGATAACCAACGCTGCTAAAAAATGAACACTATTGTGTACTTTAGCACATTTTTTCCCCCTTAAAATTCTACATGTACGGTGCATTTTCACACTGAGAAAAAATATGTCTTTCAGAGGCTTTATATGGAGTTAGGATGGAAATAAGGTGCATTTGGATCTGTTCTGAGACCACTGCAGACAATGGAGGTTAAGTAATTCACTAAATAGGGAACAGTAAGCATCCTAAAGCTTTCCTCTGCAGATAAGTGCCTTCACTCCTAAACCAAGGTCACTCCGACCAAAAGTTCAGTTTCAGAACCTCTCAACATGTTTGGCAATCATGGGACAATGCGAATCAATCCATAGATTCAGAATGTACATATAATGTTTAATTTTATTTTAACATGGTTGGCAGTGATTGGATGATGTAATGTCTGTATTTAATAACCAACACTCCAGAAAAAAATCTGACTTTCTATAGCTTGTTTAAAATTTCACAACTTAGTCTCACTCTCCACATATGTTACCATCAATTGAAAATGTACACAGCAGTGATGCTCAGGTCTCAGGAGGGTAACCTCCTCGTGATCGCTATAATGTGGTTCGCTCTCGGTGGGGCGCATGGTGAGATGTGCATGGATGCCGCAGTGGATGGTGTGAAGCCTCCACACGAGATATATCTCCATGGCTCAACATGCCACATGATAAGATGCACAGGTTGACGGTCTCTGACGCGGAGGCAGCTGAGATTCGTCCTCTGCCACCCAGATTGAGGCGAGTCACTACGCCACCACGAGGACTTAGAGCACATTGGGGATTACAAATTGAAGGAAAATGGGAGATAAAAAAAAAGAAACATCTAAGGCAAAGTTGAATGAAACAATGAAACATATTTTATGAAAAATAACTGAGAACTGACTCAAACATGAGGGTTAGGAAACATCTGAGCAATAAAATAATTATAAAAAAACCATGGTCCCGATGGGCGATGAAAGACAACGAGGCCGCCCAAGTAGGGGGTCCGACAGGTTCTTTGCACTGGGGCCCATAAGTTCCAAGTTACACCACTGTCATGGCACTAAAACCAACCACTCAGAACACTCTAGTAGTGCCCTAGCAACTACCCAGAACAACTTATCAATTGCAAAGCACTAAAATTAATAATGAATAATTAAATTGGTAAATGGATGTATGGATGTATGGATGTATGGATGGACGGACGAACGAAAGAATGAATTAATTTTATATTAATAATGAATAAATTCTCTATGCATTTTTTGACAATAGACAAAGTCTGACCCACTTTGAGTCTTATCTGGCCAAGAACTGCCCATTTAGAAAGGAAGAGGCTATAAGCATGACCGACCACATTTTATAAGTAATGCACTTGAAAAAGTAAATCTGTCTTAAAAATGTCCCTGAAAGTCTAAAAAGACAATACTGAAAATTTCCCAAACTTTGCCAAATCCATCATCTAGTTCTACCTGGGTAGTGCACATTGACTGGAAAAAATATGAATAATAAAAAATAAATAAATAGCCAGCCAATCAGAATGGAACTAACATTTTCAGCAAACACTTGCCATTTTTGTGTTCATGAGACCAAAAAGACTATCTGTATGGCCAGATTAATCTCTACCTGTCCCTGCCACCATACATCCTATCTAAAACCTCATCTTGCATGTTTCCCTGGGGTGTGCAAATCCTGAAGCTTGACCAGTCAGCACAGCAAGACTCCATACCAAACACTCTGTATTGACATCCAGATGGGCATTAGACAAAACCCAGAGTCTTAAACAGTCTTAATTCACTTTAATCTTCACATTTTAAGGTCCTGTCTTAAAACTATGTGCAAAAAATGAGCTGTGTGTTGTCTGAGGGTGTGTGTATTGGATAAGGACAACACATGGAGGTGGCCCGTGGTTTTTAGATGAAAATGGAGAATACTCACATTATGGCCCCCTGGTGAGTGTCTTTTCATTGAGGCATAATCTCATACAATGGGAGTCATGAAATACAATGAGTCTGCCAGAGTTGTTGAAATGACCTGCTGTAGTAGGATGTAAGCTCATTGTGATGATTGTGGTTTGATTTGTATTGTACATAATGCAATCCTCTCTTTTGGTTATAAGAGAGTTACTATATGCTTTGCTGTCTCTTAAAGGGATAGTCTGTCTTGGAAACTTTCTTCTTACAGTGGCATGCATGTTTATGTGAAAATTTGCATTGTTTAGCGCTAAAGCCACTGTTAATTTGCTTCTCTCATTGAGCTCACGATCGAGCTATTGACAAAGAATTATTATTTAAATTTTTTTTACTGAATAATAACGTTAAGTTGCTTTTAATCTATTTTTTCATGAAAAAGTATGCAAAAAAATTAGCATACTCCCAGAAAGTTTCGTAAGATATATCACTGGTCTCTGTTCAGCAGTAGACAATGTAAACAGCAAATATATGTCCGCAGGCTGCGCTCTCTTGTGCTTTCTGTCTGTCAATCATTTTGCACATTCTCCAAGTATTGTAGTTGTAGCAAATTATTGAGTCTTAATGCCATTTTTATGCCAAGTTGTTCCTAAAAGTTGTCAGTTGAAGGTGCTATTTTGCTGCTGTTGTTTTTGGCAACCGCTTCTACTTTGCCTCAATAAAGCTCATTTGGTATCATTGGAGTATGCGGCTTGTGGAAATTCAATGGCTAAAACTGCTTACAGCACCTTTAAATTTCAGACTGTTTCTTACCAAAATATTCAGTATGCATTCAGAAGACTTGCAACCACATTTACTATTTTTATTATACCTATATTGGAATGAAATGAGGATCACTAACTTATGACAGTATTTCCATTTTTTTATGTAAACTATTCCTTTAAAGGCTTAGATAATTAATCAACACTCTTTCTCTACATAATACCGCATTCACGCTGTACAGTTAATGAAACTGACTTGGGTGAAGACACATGAAACACATTATGCACATGAAATATCAACATGAAATACCCTCCAAAAATGAAAGGCTGCATCAGAAGCCCTTTTCATCACTATGACACTGTGTCATCTTTACACTGTAAAAGCCTATAAGAGCGAGATATCAAACAGATCAATTCAATATGCAAATCAATGCAAGTATGAAGACCAATCACAATCCATGACTAAAATATTACAATTCCATCAAGATATATGACTATACATTAGATTTTGAAGCATTCTTAAGATATGTCAAAATCAGAGCCATGGCTTAATAGTTGGGGCACATCTTTCAAAATATTGAGCTACGGTGCTCACAGAGACAAGTCTGGCTCGTATTATTTCCCCATTCTTTTATATCTGTAACAAGTAGTCAAACCCCTGCTGAAAAGACCAAAATAGCTGGTCACAAGCATATGTTGTGCTTTGGACTGATGTGCTGGTGTCCCCATCTAAAGTAGCATAACCAGGAAGACTTCCTTTATTAACCAGGATCACCTGACATACCATGCTTGACCAGCATGGTCAGCTAAATTTGGCTAGTAACAGCATATTTAGGTCTACCAGGAAGTCAAGCACTAATAAGCACAGAACAACATGGAAGATGGTCTTTAAGGCACAGGGGGAATAAGTTGATTAAGTGAACTAAAAGTATAGCTAAGTTACAGTAATATGAGTCAGAACAGATTTCACTGAAGTCCACACAAAAAAAAAAAAAAAAATGACGATGATGGTAATGCAACATTCTGTGGCTTAAAGGACCATAAACTACATGTGATAGCACACAACTGGGCTTAGAGCATTAGACTGAAAGGGTAATTACCAGAAAATGGACAGATTTGAAAGAACATATTGAAGCCAGTGGACCCTTACACCAAAAATATGCATAACCAGATTGCCCCCATATATCATTGGATTCAGTTTCTATATCGGAACAGCCATAGAAATGCATATAAATGCATCACAATCCAGACTTATAAATCCAGTACAGCACGTTATACATGCAAGCCAATAATTTGACAAAAATTTTATTAATTAGTTCATTCATTGAAGTTATTTTTTTATTTAATTTATATAAAATACAGCTTATTGCACAAAACGAATGATGTCTATCTTAACAACATTGTCATATGAACACGCAGCCTGTAAGTCTCACAAGCCTCAAGAACACATAACACAGTAACAATTATTGGTGATTTTTGAGTCAGACATGATGAAAGTCATTTGTGGTTCAGTAAGTGAGTCAGATCAATTCCGTAACCCTCCGACTGATTCATGAATGATTTAATTAGGGATGTGCTAGGGTGGTTGACTAATCCTCCAACAGCCGACTAGTCAATTAGTTGGGTCGACTACTAACATTCATAGTTTTATTAGTGGTGGTTTAATGGGAGACGCAATTCTCAAATTAATTGAGAGACGCCACTTCTTGGAGACCGTTTTGTGTGATAATAGCATGCTCCGCTTAAAAGCGAGCCTAATGGAGTCTAATTATACACTAACTTGTCGCCTAGTCGTTCGTTCATCCCACCGACCGGCCTATTACGGGGTGCGGCTGTGGCTCAGTTGGTAGAGCGGGTCGGCCACTAATTGCAGAGTTGGTGGTTCGAATCCTGGCCCACATGACTCCACATGCCGAAGTGTCCTTGGGCAAGACACTGAACCCCAAGTTGCTCCCAATGGCAGGCTAGTGCATTGCATGGCAGCTCTGCCGCCATTGGTGTATGAATGTGTGTGTGAATGGGTGAATGAGTCACAGTGTAAAGCGCTTTGAATACCGTTAAGGTTAAAAAGGCGCTATATAAGTGCAGACCATTTACCATTTATTATGAAAATTGCTAGAGTTGCAAATCCATAGTTTTGATTCACAAAAAAGAACTAGCTCATAAGATTCATTCTCAGAGTAATTTAATACAGTTCCTCCTGCATCGGTGGAAGAATGTGTTTGGTAACCGTTAATGAAACCAAAAGTCATGCAATCCTTCGGTTCAGGTGTTTGTTTGTTTGTTTTTATAATGAAGCTGGTTCCCAACCCTAGTGATCACTGAGGTTGTGTAATGCAAGGAGAATGAGAAGATCATTACACTTCCATCCCCACACCCACAGACCCCTGTGAGTCGGTCTTCAGTCCAGCTGGCCAGTGCTGTAATGACCTCCGCTGAGAGAAAGAGAGGTCATGAACCTATGAGGTATATATCACTCGTCTCAGCTTCACCAATCTGGCAACACCACTCGATGCATCTCTGATGGGGAAAAAACATGCTCATGAAAACATGACATTGATTTCACCATTAAGAGGTGTCACATATAGGGACTATTGATTTTAGTGGCTTTGAGAATAAGCTCAATAGTGAGATGATGGAGTCATTAAATGCACAGAGCTGCTACCAATTGTAATACCATGTGCTGATCAAAGTGGGAAAGCTGTCAGATCTCAAAGGTTATCTCCAGTGGAAAAGCAGCAGGGTGCCAGATAATAATTTATTCAATAATTAGCAGCTCTTGACAAAGCAAGCATCACAATCCCTATATTTACACTGGTCAAGTTTACAAATAAAACCCTAATACCTTGTATTCAAACTTCAGATTTTGTGTTCACGATACCTCAAATAGTGAAAATCTTTTAACTTGGGCCAGTAAGGAACCAACTAGCAGCAATCACACAGAACACCCTAGTAGCACCCTATAAACCACCCAGAACATCTTGGCTACTTCATGGCACTAAAACCAAAAACCCATAACACCCTAGCAACACCCCAGCAACCACCCTGAACACCTTAGCAACTTCATGGCACTAAAACCAACCACAAAGAATACCATAGTAACGACCAAGCAACCACACAGAACACCTTAGCAACTTCATGGCACTAAAACCAAGCACCCAGAACACCCTAGCAACCTCCCAGAACACCTTTACAACTTCATAGCACTAAAACAAACTACCCAGAACAAAATAGGAATGTCCCAGAAACCACCCAGAATACATTAGCAACATCATGGCACTAAAACCAAGCACCCAGAACACCCTAGTAATGACCTAGCAACCACCCAGAACACCTTAGCAACTTCAAGGCACAGGAGCATAACTACAGTGAGGGCAGGGTGGGTAAGTGCCCTAGAGCCCGGGGTGAGAGGGGGCCCATGACGGTCAACCAAAAGGATCCATAAAAAAAACCATGGTCCCGATGGGTGATGAAAGACAACGAGGCCCCCCAAGTAGGGGGTCCGACAGGTTCTTTGCACTGGGGCCCATAAGTTCCAAGTTACACCACTGTCATGGCACTAAAACCAACCACTCAGAACACTCTAGTAGTGCCCTAGCAACTACCCAGAAAACCTTAGCAATTGCAAAGCACTAAAACCAACCACCCAGTGCACCATAGAAACCACCCAGAATACCTTAGAAACTTCATAGAACTAAAACCAACCACCCAAAACACCCTAGAAAACACCCAGAACACCTTAGCAATGCAAGCACTAAAACCAACCACCCAGAACACACTAGTAATGCCCTATCAACCACCCAGAACATCTTAGCATTTGCAAAGCAGTAAAACCAACTACTCAGAACACCGAGTCAGACGAACACCGGTATTGCTGCTGGTTGGAAGCAATATATATATATATATATATATATATATATATACACACAGTATATATCAATATCCAATAACATCTGCGACCCCAGGGCTGAGGGATCGTTAAATATTCTTGCTTTAGTGATTTTGCAATGAAAATTTATTAATTTATTAAAAAAATGAAAGACTTAAATCAAATACATTTCTAAATTTAAATTGCACTCCTAACGAAATAAAAAAAGCAATTAAAATTACGACATGATCCAAAAAAAGAAAAAAAAATATAAGTATCCACCTTTCAATTTAACGTCAGGTAAGTATCCGTCTAAACATGCAGGCGGAAAAATATTTTATGAAGACAAATGAAGACACAAAAACAACTATAAATGTAAAAAAAATAATTATAATGATGATAATGATCGCTGAAATATAAATCATGGCTTGAGATGAATGTGTTTTTGTATTATTTTATGTTTTAATCACAGATGTGTCGGCTGCATAGTTGTGGTCACAATGAACTGTTCTGTGGAAATAAAGTGAACTGAACTCAAAGCATCTCCTGAGCTGAGATGTCTGAGGACATTTGCAGCACTCATAGATGATACTCTTCTTGCAAATAATAATAATATAAAAATGATAATAATAATAGCCTAATAATAATAATTTAATACATTAATAGGAAAAGGAGCCAAATATTGTCTTGACATCATCAAAGGCATCAGCTGTTGGTAATAACTCTGATCATCGTTGACTCCCCGAGATTATCGTCTGTCGGCACATCCCTAATCCATATATCATGACAGCGAGTTATGCACAGGCAAGTACCACACACCTTTCTTCAGAAAATGTAAAAATCTATTCACAGTCTGCTGGTATAAGATTACGTCAGTACAGTCCTTAGAAACATGAGCGATCATATACAAAGAATATTTTTTATCACACTCTACAGCATATATTCAAGAACCCATTTTTTGCATATTAGCTACTGAAAAAACTCAACATGTAGATTTTCAGGATGGCATAGATTCCCATTCTTGTTAGGGTACCATATCTGCTGTCCTACACTAGATGGCACACACGCTTGGACACTTCCCTCTTCTGCTTGGCTGAATTGCTGCTTTGAAGATTGGCACAACATCCAAAATGCACATTCACATTCATTCAATGAGCAGTGTTTATTAAAATCATATTAGACACACATGAATCGACCACTCTAGGACAGCTCATTTCATTTGTGCATGACATAAATCAATTCCCCTTTACAATCATCAGGACGAATGTAACAGCAAAGCAATGAAAGCTAACAACAGACTTTCTTCTTTTTTTCTTAGAGTATAAGGAGCAGAATTGTTAAGTATGCCTTATACAATTATGAACATTGTCTTTTTCTTACACCATTTGTCAGCACAGAAGGAAATAGCACTGGAAGCTCTGTAAAACTATTCTTTGTCCATGTTCGATCATGCAACCAGGCTGCAATTACCTCTGGTCTTTAGTCACATGACATATAGTGCAGTCTGCATGGCATTAAATATTTATTAAGTGTTTCTGACAAGCTTTAGCTTTAACTGACACAAATGCTTACTCTTGGATCCAAAAAGGGATATACAACATGCAACATCCTGAAACAAAAGACATCAGCAAGTGTATGGGGTGTATGGGCGTTGTACCAACCCAATCCCTCCGTTGCATCTAATCAATTCCATGAGGTTGTTAAGCACAGCTCTCATTTATGCTAATTAAAGTCTCCCCACTTCAGGGGTAAGGTTGACAGAACGGTCCAAGCCTGTCAGACTTCCTATTTTCCAAATCGGCCCAGAGGAACAAGCTGCAGCCGAGACAATTATGTTCCCATGGGGGACAGCTAATGAATCAAGTTTAGCTGGTTAAATATGGAGAAGGGGGGAAATCCAGTACACCTGCCTCCCCCATTTTACACCCTAATTTTCTCTTTATGGGGCGCAAGGAGAACACGTTCAAAGCAGCCACTAGTAGCAATACAGCTTTTCTCTTTTCTCTGACTATTCAGGTGCATACATGTTGACTAAAGGCTTAAAGACTGTCCATGGAAAAGGAGAGACTCTGGGAGAATTCTAATGGTTGAGGCTTTGAAAGCAAAGTGGCATCAGGCTGATGGTGGGAACACAGTAGCTTGGTTGATGTACAATAATAGATTGCAGAGACAAATAATTGGGTGGATGTAAGCTGTCAAAGGAATGGGATGACTCTACTGTATATCTAACATGATTTCCAAAAGATAACAATATAAAAGGCCGTAAAGTTGTTGCTTTCTTTCTTCTTTTTTATTTTCTCCCCAATTTGAATGCCCAATTTCAATGCACTCTAAGTCCTCGTGGTGGCGTAGTGACTCGCCTCAAACCGGGTGGTGGAGGACGAATCTCAGTTGCCTCTGTGTCTGAAACTGTCAATCCACGCATCACATGTCTTGTTGAGCACGTTATCACGGAGACCTAGCACGTATGGAGGCTTCACGGTATTCTCCGCGGCATCCATGCACAACTCACCACATGCCCCACAGAGAGCAAGAACCACATTATGGCAACCTCGAGGAGGTTAACCCAACGTGACACTACCCACCCTAGCAACCGGGCAAATTGGTTGCTTAGGAAGCCTGACTGGAGTCACTCAGCATGCCCTGGATTCAAACTTGCGACTCCAGGTGTGGTAGTCAGCGTCTTTACTTGCTGAGCTACCCAGGCCCACCTAAGTGTGTTGCTTTCTAATGAAAAACATTGAGACCACATAAAGAACTTGTCAACTGCCTGCATAGAGGTAGTCACACCTCATTTAAAGGGATTTAAAATTGACCCTCTATCACAAGAGGGAAGATTAACAGTAATACCATAATTACAGTTGGCGGAAAATTGGGATTTGCTAACAGATTTATGAGAGGCTCACAAGTGGCTCTAGAACATTGGCCATGATTTTGTGGTATTTAATGTTAAGAAAGTTTTGGGATATGCATAGATTAAAACTGATAGCTATGTGGTTCAAAAAAGCAGACTGCTATCAAAGTATTTTCATTATTTTAACCATGCACTGCACACCAAAATGAAAAAATAAAACCTTAGAAGAGAACTTTTGAGGATGGCCTCACACAAAGGGTCAGTAAGATCAGATCACGGATCTTAATGAAAAGTAATAAGTCATGCATTCTAAACCTAATGACCACATCTTCTGGATCTGTTTCAAATCCTTAGACTTCTAGAGATTCCAGAATAAGTAAGAGTCCAAGTCAGGGAATTGCAGTATAATAGAGATCATGGGAACTTTTCATGGGGAAAATCAAAAAGATAGCTCTGGTAAAATAGCTCTTAAAACAGTCTGTAGGACTTCTGAAACAATATTGAAGACACAAAAAAATGCCAGCCAAATTCTATTCTCAAGGCTTTACTGCCCAAACAAACTTGATTGTTGCATTTTGTTGGATAATTGTTTGAAGCCTGTTCTTGTGCTAAAAAATCTAGATGCACTACAACACATGGAAGAGAATGAAGGTGTCTCAAGAATTTTTTTTAAAAGTTATTTTAACTTGTCATCTTTAAAATGTGACTCCTATGCAAGATTCTGAAAAAAACGGTGAGATGTCTTAATCGTCAAAGTCTTCAATTTAGTGCACGTTTACATAGAAAACCAATAACAAAAACTGTGCAGACGGATGCAAAAATGTGTTCTGTGTAAATGTCGAATGTTGGAGTTTGTTGTGTTTGTTAAAGCAGAGTGAATTAGCCTTTATATTCCAACCAAATATTACACCAATTACATATTTCAAAGACAAGATTGTGAAGTCTTATTTTCATCTCTAAAATGCTCTATGATCTGAAACAGAACTGCCACACTGTCTCAACAGCACTGGCTTAAAAGACTGTCAATGTCTACCTAATGAGTAACTGAAGCACAGCATGTCAATAGATAAGCTAATAGGGTGTATACAGATGCTTACTGGAACCATCTTCGGTCTTTCTGAGAGTGCTCTGAGAGCAAGAAGGGAAATGGATGAACTAAATGGATGACAGAGAGTGCTGACAGCTCTGGAGGAGATTTTTAGCTGAAATGGGTTACTTTTCTAAAAGGCCTTATCTGGAGGTGGTCTTCGACGAAGCACAGAATGGAATTATTGTTGGATCCTTTGGTCTTTACAAATGATGGTCCATTTCAATCCATTATTGTTTCCATTTTCCAAGATTCATTACCAGGGTTGAGGAACAGATGATGTTTAATTGGTTAATTAAGGTGCATTTGATGACATCAAATAAGGCCAAATGAATCCCAAAGGGAAATAGTAGTTTAATGGCCCAACATTGCCAAAGCATAAAAACATTTGTTGCTACATTGACAAACTGAGCTTTAATTAAAGGGATAGTTTACCCAAAAATGAAATTCTCTGATCATTTACTCACCCTCATGCCACCAGATGTGTATGACTTTCTTTCTTTTGCTGAACAAGATTTTGCTTTGCATTTTGGTGAAAAAAGCTGCGTCTTATTCACTAAGCAGCCACAATCCAGTTCAATAATGTGCTAAATATGCTAAGCATATCTTACACAAGTACACGTACACAGATGTGAGTGCCTGGCCAACACACTGACAATGCGCGGTCCCCTTGAACATGCTTAATGTTCATGCTTGGTGACCTCTGCAACATGAAAACAGGAAGACGCACTCACACGCAAGCATGCCGCATCTGTGAATGAAGCGACTCTTCAATAACAATGGAGTCTCCTGCAGATGCTGTAGACATATTGTAGACGACACACTGTGGGAAATGAGAAGACGGACTGGAATATCCGCTCAAAATCACAATAATATCCTTGGGGGATAACTACAGAGGAAAGAGAAGTGTGTGGCACCGTTCCTATCAGACTATTGTCGTTTACCTAAAATAGTGTAAGAAGGGTTTCTTGTCTTGCATCACTCACAATACAATCACATGAAACTAGACAAGAAACTTTTTGTGTAATAATGTAATAGACCATAAACGAACGGAATCAGAACAGCTGAGAAATCCAGAGCGACAAATAATGCAAAAGACCTGCTCCCATGACAAATCTGATTTGAAGTTCAGAGATATTCAGCCAAGAACAAGATACAGAGTGAGAGACATTTCTCACAATACTGAGGCTATATTCTGCTGTTTCACTTATTTTAGACACGTTCAAACACAACAAAGTCAATTCAGAATCAACCTTGCGTCCACCCTTCTGGACACACATTTTAGGCCCCTAACAAACATAATGTATTTTTTTAATGGTCTTCCAAATGTGGATGGCTCCCTATTCATGAATTAATCTGAAGGTCTTACTGTACTGGCAAAAGGAAGTTGGATAGCTCTCTGAGGACTGTGAGAGTAATTTTTACAACATGCCAATAAAATTACAACATTAATCAAGTTATTAAAAAAGAAAAAAAAAATGTTTTTAAGCCTCACAAAATTTTGATAGATTTCCTTTTAGGAATATTCCAGGTTTAATACAAGACAAGCTCAATCAACAGAATTTGTAGCATAATGTTGATTACCACAGAAAATAATCAAATCAAACCCTTGCTTATTTCTAAATGTCAGCTACAGTGAGGCGCTTACAGTGGAAGTGAAAGGGGCTTGTGCATAAACATTAAAATACACATAAAAATACACATTCAAAAGTATAGTCACAGGATGTAAATATTATACATGATAACATTATTTAGAGTTATACAATCCTTGTTCAAAATGATTTTATGTCAAAAAAATTGCAGAGTGTAGAGCAGAGGGGGGCGGGGTCTGGGCTTGAATGACGTTAGGGATAAAGGCGATCGGTGACGACAGTTCGAGAGAGAGAGAATTACAGGCAGCTGCCCTGTATGTGTTTGTGTGTGTCTTTTTATTGAATTAAATAAATTCCTCCCCCTTTCCATTTAAAGCCCCTTACATAGGAGCGGAAACACGGGAAGGAGAAAGAATGCCTGTTGCAGAGTCCTCGACACTGCCATTCACCCAGGGGAGCGCCGCTGCTATCTGCCGGGTGACGGAGTTGCCCGACCGCCCGGATGCGTGTAACGGCCAGCGTCAGACATGCTTGTGTAGTGTCTAGGGTGCGTTGCGTCATAAACATAAAATGTTTAGGTCACTGTGTCAAGATAAATATAGTTTAATACTCAATCTTTTAACACATCTTGAGATCCCTTAGTTCGGATTTGCGCTCCATCAAGTGTTTTGAACGCAAGAACGTAACGCATGTTTGTGTTGTTCTGCTGCTGAAGGTAAGCATTAAAAAGGCCAATACAAAAAGTGGCTTTAGAATGCAATATAATGTTTATTTCTATATTATTGAACATACTCTATGCCAATTATTGGTCTACAGTTCAGAGCAATCCATTCTGCAATTGTATTCGTCCATCAGTCCGAGATTTATTATTATTATTAGAGCTTGTTTAGAGACACATCAATGTACACCTGCGTCAGACAGACACTTTTGGAGCGTTTTAGTTGTGTTGCATCTTAAACATACAGTTTCAAGTTCTCTGTGTCAAGTTAAATGAAGTTTTAAACTTAGAAAAACACGTCTTGAGATCCTTGTGTTCAGATTTGCAGTCCATCAAGCTGTGTTTGTATGGAAGAATGTGTTCTCGGTACGTGTCGGTAAGTGTGGTTTGTTCTCTGTATAAGCTACATGCTGCCTATACAGCGAGTTTTGCTTACAGCCCCCTGAGATCACAGGTTGTACTCCATGATTACATTTCTTAGTTGGTAGGAATATTTCTTATTACGGTCATTGGGCATCTTTTGTTACATTTTTTAACACATTCTTTTTTTATAATTAATCGCACTGAATTAATGCATTATATCAGCAGCCCTAATCTTAATGTTTATGGACTGTCCCCATTAACTTCCATTGTAAATGCCTTACTGTAACAGCTTTTTGTTTTATTTTTTGAGGGACGAGTCCAAATAATTTTGTGTACGTATTGAAACAGGAATATTCCTTACACAAGAAAAAAAAAATGGCCAATGGGATTAAAATAACACAATTAATTACAATTAAATACTAATAAATAATTACAATTGAAATTAACTTAATTCAATCTTACACATCTTAACGTATTACGTGATTATGATTCACAAGTAAATTTGTTTTGTTTTTACAGCATTTTAACTGGAAAACAAGACAAAAATATTAAGATTACTAAGTGTATATTAAAGCTCAGTGGAAGAGGGAAGGTTAAATTCAAGTTATTCTATTTTGCCTTAGAAAAAGGTTATTTTAAACCACTTGACATTGCAGAAGAAAACTTAAGCAGAGCTCATGTTTGTTGAGGAATCCCTATGCCCAGAGGTAAGGAAGTGTGAGGTAGGAGTAATGCCCAGTCAACTGCACGCTTCATAAAATGTCTGGCACAGAAAAAACCTGCAACACCACAGCTGCATCATCTGAAAACCTCTCAAAAGTTGGGAAAGATAGAGTCAGCGAGCATGTCCGCCTAGCTGTTGTCTGTTCCGATCACCAGCAGGAATTACATCAAGGAATAGAGAGCCATAAAAAGAGGCCCACACGGAGTGTACCGTTTTCTCGCCAAAGAATGTTGCATAACTAAGTTCTTCTGAAGCTCAAGAAAGCAAAGGATGTTGCAGTGCTGTGTGACAAACAACAACATCATAAGTCAGAAATGACCTCAGGACAGAATGACCCCATCACACACAGACCAGCTGTGGAACTGGAGACCATGTGTGGAGAAAACACAAGATTAACCACATTTAGTCCCTTTGGGGCTAAATGCTTACCTACAACAAGGGTTGCACAGTCTTCCCTTCATAAAGTCTGACATTGAATTGAGTTCATGTACATGGTGTACATTCATAATTGTATTCGGCAGAGAGGACACAAAAAACATTCGCCAATTACCTCTTAGTCTCAATGCACTAAAAATCTCTAAAATCCTCCTGTGTTCATGCACTGTAATGCCAACACATTTCAGATTAGATTCTATACCCCTAGAAGTAATCTGGACAAAGCTGCTGGTGCTGAAATAACGTTTTAATTCACATTAGTTTGTCAACAGGGATGCTAAAATACCCTTCGACTAACAGATGTACAATCTGCTTGGATTAACATAATCTAAAATGAGTCAGCAGATGCTTTTGATGTCCTTTTCCAATTCCTTAAAAAATACTTTTAATGAACATCTGCATACTCACGTTTCCTCCTTTTTTAGTGATTAAACAAGCTTGGAATTCTAAAGCAGCTGTCTTGGAATCTCAGCTTTAAGCCTCAATAGACAAGCAAACAGTGTTAGTGTTGCTGTTAGAGATGAACAGGTATTAAATATTATGCTTTATAAACCTTTAACTGGCCAACTCTGCATCCTGTGCCTATTCAAACCTTGACTGTAACACCTGGGTGCTAAAACAGTCAATTCATTGTTAATGGAGAATCAAGAGGCTTTGGGATGTTTGACTATAATGGCATGTGGAAAGATCTGCTGTCAGCTTTTTCAGTCAATGTATTAGGGTCTCCAACACCAGTGACAAACAACACATCAGTGAGAAGACCTACGACTCCTTCTAAACTCTCAGCTGTGTTTACTCTTGAAGACCACTTGTGTTGTAAAGCATGAGAGTTTCGAAATGAAGTTTCAGGTGGCTTGTTCTTATTGCAAAATTGTTTTTAACTATTGCAACATAATAACTCTATTCCAAGACTTTGTATGCAGCCTCACTTTCTGCTGTTTACACAGGCAGCTACTTTCTAAAGGGACATTTACATTTATAGCAATTTTCAGCAACAAAGCATCTAGATGTCATTCATTTTCATTGGGAGTTGGCGATTTGAGGAGATATGAGCGAACCTTGGGGATGTAACTCTTAAGAGTTGTCCTCAAAATCTAAATGAGCATTGATGTGATGCAGTGACTATCAATGGAAGTGAAGCTCACTTGACCTGCTGCCTGCAGTTGGACACAGCAGTTGAGTAGGAACGCCTTTACAAGCAACCAACAGTACAGCGATTTAATGTCAGTGTGTACGCACCTTTAAGCAACATCCTAGCTGAAATGAACTTTACAAGTGACAAAATACATTGGCAAAAAATTATTTTCTCACTAAATAGTGTGTCTTATTTTCCAGTAAAAATATCTGAAAAAATAAGAAAAAATTCCTTGAAAATCAGAATGGCTTATTTAACGGAAGATATCTGTCTAGTTTTCAAAGATATCTAACAAAATTTGGTGGAGTTTATGCTTAAAACAAGATAAAAATGAGAAAAATGTACTTTTTCACTTTGAATATTTTTTTTTTTATTACCCCATTGACAATTAGTTTTTTCCTATTATAAGCATATCAGAGAAGACTCAGGATTATTGGGATTAATACAAACATAGAAATAAGCAGGAAACTATAGGCTTTTGGGCAGTAATTCGAATACAACTCATTCATGCAGAGTTTAAATTGGCATTACTTAAAGTACAAATAAAAACATGAATATTAACCAAGAGGGTGCACTTGAGGTGCGCTTACAGCACCTTCATTTTTCATGGAAAGGTATGCAAAAAATATTCCGGACCCAATTTATTAGGTGGACTACTATGTACTTAACCATTTGATACAATGTACTTATTATCTACATACATGTTGTTGCATTGTAATTACATTTAATTACATTTACTTGCATTTAATTACATTTGTAGTTATACTGTTAAATTTACCCCTAACCCTAACACATCCCTTACCCCAAAACCAACCCCTAATCCTAACCCTACACTTACTCATAAACCTACACCTACCTCAACCTCAGTAACAGCAAATGTGGGAATTTTGCAGATCAACATGTAGTTACACAGTAAACACATGGTCTTGTATGTATTTAATGTTAGTACATAGTAGTTAAGGCCAACTAATATAAAGTGTGACCAATGTTCCTACTCTTCGAAAGATATTAATTAAAAATTGTCCTGAGATATCTCTCCAGTTTCTGTGAGCTCTAGACTCCATAAAGAGCTAACAAAAATGTGTCAGCAGTCTCTGAAGCTTTAGACCTGTTAATAATTTTGCGCATTCTCATAGCATTGAAAATTCAGCGAATTATTGAGGCATAGACCATTTTTATGCCATTTTGTTCATAAGAATGCTATTGTACTACTGTTCTTTTTATCAACTGTTTCTGCTTTCAATGATGCTCATTTTGAAATCTTTGGTGTTTGGGGTTTTGGAAAGATGGGGCACGGTTAATACAACGGCTCATTCATGTGGAAGTAGAATGGCTGTAATCCCTTACAGCACCTTTAAGCATTTTTAATAAGATGGAACTGTTATTTTATTAATACTTATAGTTAAATATACATTTCCCTCAAACCTGTCCACCATTTGTATGAAAATGTTTCACATAGCTCAATGTAATGCATTATTGGATTGCCAGAAGGATCCATGTGATGCTGCTTTGCGCCACATTAACACTAATACACTTTCTTTGAAAACTCTGTTGATAGCTTCCTATCATCATAATTTTCCAAATGTGGTCTGCGGATATAGAGTATGTTTTCGAAAGTCTCTGTTTTCATTGGAGAAAAACTCTGTTCCAGTGTGGATGAGATTTGTAAACATAGCTAAATCAAAGCTTTTTTAAATGAAAAGGTATTAGTGTGGACATAGCCTTAGATTCTGACCAAAGGCAGGCTACTCTGTTGGCTTTGGAAGAGAGCTACTTATATGTTTCCCTTAAGATAAGTTGCACAATTTAGCATAAATATTTTCAACAAGTTTCATTGCCTTTGTTCGCTATCAGTGCAACAATTAATGACGTGCAACAAGGAATAACGCTTAGGGGAAGAAATGATTCCTTGCCCTTTTCTAACACTTGCAAACCCAAGAATAGTCCTCACATGAATCTTAGAAAAGCTTACACAATCATTTACCCAAGAGCATTTTGAGCAGTTAACATCTAGGATAGCTGACAGGAAAACGGAATGATGTTTTCTAACGACTGAAAAAGGCTGTAACGGCGGAGGCTGCCTCAACCACAAAACAATTAAGGCATTGAAAATCACGACTCTGCTGCTACTGCATATATGAAACCACCACTTGACTGAAAAATAACTAGACATTTGAGCAAGGCCCACAAAACAGTTTTCACTTAACTGACATAAAACAAGCTAAATATGTCCAAACATGCAAGAGCTGACCATTTTACACGAAATACACTGGAAAGTACAGCTTTTTTGAGAGATATTTTACAATCTGCTTAAATATAGGGCTGCGTTTGCCAAAAAGTTGTAGACAAATTAAACTCCCCCATTGCAGAGCAGGCTGGGAGCAGGCTGCAGAAAATCCATTTGGCAAACAATACCAACAGCTGTAATTCTAAATGTTTTAAGGGATAAACAAACATTATTTCCTTGTTGCATGCTTGTGTAATTGAGAGGATTCTTTCCGCTCCCAGTTTTGCAGACGTGCAAAAATTAGATTAGGAGTTAGATTGCATTAGTTGCACACGGCATGCCAAGGCATGGGGACGTTGGTCATGACAGTAATCGCATTATGAATCTGCTGGCCGTCAAACACAAGTCAACATTTCAGCAGTCACAAAATGGAAGCAGGTGGTTTGTTCGCCTTTCCATGTTAACAGAGATGGATGAACCAAAACTTGACCGTTATTTGGAATTGCACCATTCCTCTTTCGTTTCCTCATTTTGTTTTGTCTGCTGTTTTGTGTTTGTGACAGTTGTTCACCAGAAACTGATCGATGCTATGATGAATGGACGCAAGAGCATAAATCCTCAAGTTTAATCCACAGGTGTAAACAAAATCCAAACTCAATAAATTAAATGCACAGAATCCAAAAAGCCGTAGCCCAATTAAAAATTGCAGGTCTATTCAAAACAAAACAAAGCTAAATGCAAATGGCAAAACCAAATTAGAACCACTGCTTATAATCTACTTTTCAATAAACATTATTTTATGACACATTATCTCACATGAACTTTCATTGTCTATATAGTATGTCTGGATGATATGTCTTTATACATACTGTATGTGTGTAATGTATATGTGGTTTTCCTTGAGATCTGCTGTTACACATGCAGACTTGACTGAAATGAAATCATGACCGCACTGAAGAGGAAGTTGGCAACATGCTGGGATGTCAATCATTGTGACTTTAACCCTTGCAACACTTTCCTGGCTCGGCAGCACAGGCAACCATAATATACAAAGCAAAACCACTACATATATCTGGTGGTTTCCTTTAAAAAAGGGCCTGCTTATCATATAATGGGTCTAGGCCACCCTGTTCTTGTAGGGTTGCTTTGAGAACGCTATAAGCACAGAACGTCTCCCTCAGTGTGGCTGTCAGCAGCGATCATGTCAAGAGCATCAACAGCACCACTAACCCAGACCAATCAGCGTAACTCAAGTGAGGCAGAGAAGGAAATGTTGATGAGGAAGAGAACAGCAGAAAAATGCCCCCAGTATGGATGCTGTATGGATGTCCTTTGCTCTGAGACACACCCTTTAACAGCATAACGAGACACTGAGCTCCAGTCACATTACAGTATCTCCATGTATGTTTCAATGTGTGCGTGTATACAGTGTGTGATATGATCAACACTATAAAATAACATGAAATGGCATTTGCAATGTAAATGGAGTAAAACAGTATATATTTAGCAGGAAACTATAGGCTTTTGGGCAGTACTTCGAATACAACTCATTCATGCAGAGTTTAAATTGGCATTACTTAAAGTACAAATAAAAACATGAATATTAACCAGGAGGGTGCACTTGAGTCGTTTCATTATCTTTATGCACACTTAATCCTAAAATCCAAAAGCTGGTTTGATTTATTTAAAAGGAGTTTTTGTAGGATGCTAAAACTGGTAAAGCCCTTATCAACACATAAAGTATAAAGCATATGTCACGTTCCTTAAGTATTTCTAAGACATGTTAGTGTTTTCTGTCTGATCTTAGCAAGGATTCTCTTGATTATCTGCTTAACCCTTGACTATCATTGTCTGCTACCAGAGATATCTAAGCTCCTAAACAGCATATTAACAACTATAGACCTGATTTATATATTATAAAGTGTTGGCAAATATATTATAATGTATAATGCAATATTATAATATTATATAAATCAAAATATTTTGAATTGTTGCCTGCACTTGTTCTCTGACACAATGCATTTTGGTGCTTACACAGGCAATGCAAGTTAGAGTCTAGCTTATATCATTGTGTTCCATCTTCTTTCCTACTGTCTGTATTGCAAGAATTCAAAAAATACCAAAAAATAAAAATTGGTACAATGCTGTACTGTGATCAAATTGACATAAATGCAAAACATGAAAACAGTATATCTTTAACAACATAAGCATGATTTCAAAGAACAATCCCAATCCCTAAAAAAACAGTGTCCAACCACACTGATTGGAGGAATGGGATACACACTCAACATTTGTACTTGGGGTCAAAAATTAGAGGCAAGAGGCTAACATGCTATCAGTCACATGCAGAGAACAGTGTTTCAAAACCCTGAGGGAGGCTTTAAACCTCTGCCTGCTCAGCTAACCCCACCGGACAGAACAGACCAAAATAATCAGTAATGTACAGCGGTCAAGAGGTCGAAAATAATATAAAATCTGTCTCAGCTGTAAAATATAAATCTAATATTTTCAATTCAACCCATCCGCTTCTGCAGGTGCCATGTGACAAGGTCAAAATAAGCTCCGGGGATGAGGGGAAATGAGTATAGCAAATAAACTGAATTCCTTTATCTCTTATCTAGAAGAAATGGATCCAGTTCGCACCATATTTCAGGCCACACTAGTGTTTAATGAAGCAATACACTGAAGTGCAATCTAAAAATTTACACAGTCGTTCAGTGGCAGATTGTTGAGAGCTAGGTAATCATGCTAAAATCATCACTTTATTACATCAATTACCAAGGATGTAACACATTTTATAATGTAAAAATCAGTAAATGAAAAACCCACATTAATCAACTACATTAACGGATTTGGAGTGCTGAAGTAAACTACAGCAGGGCAAACATCTATTAAGTACATGGGAGACCACAGCAAGTATCATTTTTACTTTCCCATAATGAAAAAATCCACTATTACATTTCCAAGACTTTCCTAAAGAGGACAAAATAGAGAGAGATGGATTATGGTAGACAGGCGAGTGAAAGCACCCTCAACAGCAGCATTAGAAACACAATTTCAGCAGTATTGACAATTATTAATCATCATCGTTAATAACAGAGTAACATAACACAAAATTAAATAACTGAATAATTTATAAATAGAAAAATAGTTTGATTACATATAGCTAGATTTACCCTGCGAAATTAAAGTGGAAATGCATCATCATAGTATGGCCCTATTAAAAATTGCATAAAAATGTATTGTAATTGCATGACTAGAATGGGAAGGTGACTACAAAATAGCTAATCAATCTGATAGTGGAAAGGTAAACAGCTAATAAGTCACCACATTGTTAATGTATTCTTAAATGCAAACAAAACACAATGTTTGTGTGTCTTTTCCATCTCATTCTGAGTCACTGACCTTCTCAAAGAGTGTGACACCCTTATTATTGTATTTGAAGTCCCCCAGTAACAGAGAGAGGGAGAGGGAAGGGGAGAGAGGAAAGGAGAGGGGGACCATCTGTCAACTGCCCCAGAGATCAATGATACCAGCGGCAAGGCTAAATATGTTGCCCACCACGACTTGAAAACAATTCAACCCAGTGAGGTTTATTTTTAAGCGCTCGCTTTGGCATCAAACACCATTTATTCCAACTTATCTAACGTGATCATGAGCGTTTCCACATAGTTTACAATCACGCATGCTGAATTAAATAGATGCAGAATTGATACTATTACTACAAAGAACATCAGTAATAAAATTCTCAGCCTGAGGGAACAAAATTGAGAAATGCAAATGTTGGAGATTAGGGCAGTGTGTCTGTTCACTATGACTGGTACGATAGTAAAGCAAATATAACCCTAGAAGAACCTACAACCCCCCGATTGGAGTACAGATTGGTCTCGCCCAATACGTGAACAGATGCAAGACATTAGCTTGCAATGTAAACAAAAAGGTCTGTAGTGATTGTTCAATACATCAATACAGTGCTTGAAACCAAAAATTGACAATAATGATTAACAAGCAGGCAAAGCTTTGAGCCAAGAATATATGAATTGAATAAGTGTGCATTGCAATGTGAATGGATAGGACAAATGAAAGCAAGGTGGTTGCTAAGCAAGACCAGGGTTGGGTTGAGCTATGAAGATATGAGGATTTTTGGTTACTTCAGCCAGGCAGTTTGATAGCATTGCTCATTACTCAGCATTGCAAGCAGATTATCAGATCTTGGCATTACTCACCCAACATCTGACTGAAGAGAAGCTGTTCCAGGTCCCCAAGTACTGTTACGACAAGTTCTGGATCCACCTTTAGAAAGGTCTTGTCCTCTTCCTCATGTTCTGATGCATCTTTGCCTCCACTTCCTGGGGAGGCTGCTCCTGGGGTACAAGATTTCTTCCCATTAGCTTTAGCCTTGCAGGACAAAATATCATCATCTGACTTGATGTCATCTGCTAGCTCTTCAGCCTTGCTAATGGGTTTGACCTCCGCATAAGGACCCCTGGGTATCCGACTTGGTTTACTCAAGTTAGAAGGAGGAGGACTAAAAGGTTTTGGCTTTCCCTGAAACAGTGAATGCTCCGACTTGGAAAGGTTCTTGGAGAGTGGGATACATTTTCCAGGCACTTTTCCAGTACCTTTGAGCTTGCCGGTCTTGTTCTGACCTGCCCCAGGCTTGTCCATATCATCTGACCACTTGGGCTGGTACAGGTGCATCTTTTTCTCAGAATCCGTAAGCACGCATAGATTGGTCAAGGACTTCTGCTTGCGCAAGTTGCTAGGTACTGGAAGACGACCCTCTAAATTTCCACCACGGTAGAACTTCAGCTCAGCCCGAGGAGCCGCTTGTGGGAGCCCAGACTTACCTCTTTTTGAAGCCATGCCCCCTACTCCTTTGGCTTTTGCCTGGACCTGAGGGGTTTTGTCTTTGGAGGTGTTCTCAGTCTCCAGATCTACTCCTGGTCCTCTTGGGCTACCCCCAAGATTTCCTCCTGCGAAAAACCATGTAAAAGCATCAGTGAGTCAAATGGTTTCACAATAGAGAAAATAAGAGACAAGTGCAAGGTCCGCAAGCTCTATCGCTTGCTTCCAAATCCTTATCACAGGGAAAACTACCTCTCCTTTCACACATAGAGAAAGACCAATAGGGAGATCCTGTGTTGAAGACGTATTCCGCTCGGTCTGGTGTATTTATCATGTGTATCCAGCATCTGGCTTCTCTCAGTTAGCCTGCCTCTTTTGCAGCTGTTCTAGAGTAACCAGTCACTCATTTTCTTCCTGCCTTTCCCTCTGTCTGTCTCTCTCCTCCCTCCAGCATTGTGTCTTGCTGCTTCGGCGTGCAGCAACAGAATGACAGAGAATACAGACGCAAAAACAGTCCCGCCTCTTGCTCCTCTGCACTCATTCAACCACGTGCACCCTCCTCCTCCCCCTTCTCTTTTGGCTCTCTCACCCTCTCTCGCTCTCACTCTCTAACACACACCCACTTTAAAGATGCTAGACTGCTCTCCTACAAAAATGTTAGCGCATGAGGGACCAGTGATAAATTACTCTCTCTTTTTAAACAGTTGCCTGCCAGCAAGCTTCCTCTACTGGCCCTTATTGTTTTCACAACAGCACTCCGCTGTCCTAAAACCAATAATGTTTTCACTGCAAGGAAATAATTAAGTTTTTACCTGTAAGAATATCCTGACAAACTTATAATGAATTTAAGTTCAATAATGCTTTCTAAAAGCTTCAGGACAAATTAATTTGAGTTATTTTTACCTGTCAGAATGAAATGAATCTCAATCAGTCTGGATCATCTATGAACAGAAATGGGGCATTTGTCCCCTCAGTATTGTGATCTAAGCAAATTTTGAGCCCTATTTTAAGTGTGCAAACATTACATGCAATGCAATGCCTTAAGTCATAATAGCAAAGTCAATGGGTATGACTATGAAGTTTTGGTATTTTCATGCAAAAAAGCACAATGTCCAAGTGCAAGTGGGTTTGGCGAAATCAAGTGTGCAAAGTGCAATTTAATTCTGAGGTTCTTTTCCAGTTATTCCAGCATCTGCATCCTATTATATAGTATATTCTCTCAAGCACTAGTGATTTAAACAAAGACAGCAGATTAATAAGAAGTTGGTAGTGTAAATGGACTATATACAATGAATCAAAAGAATATAAATATGGGCTGACATTCTTTCATGCATTATCCTTGATTATTGCCAGGCATATTTCTATGACAGTGACACACTAATTTTATATGAATGGAAAATGCGATTCACGACAGAATTTGGATGTATGCTCCTCTAAAAGAGAATGTAAGCATTATTAATCATTTTCATCAACTGACACTGACACACAAATCATGGCTAGTGTTAAAAGTGATTGTATTGGAACGTACTTCACTTCTACTGGTTGATTTTGATTCTGAAAAAAATGTATTCATTAATTAAAACACAAACCAATTAAACCAAATATATGTCTAAATTCAAATAACACTTCAAACAAAACCGGCCGCTTTTGCAGTGACTTAGAAATCACTCAAAAAAATACTAATAAAATAAAAATTAAATACCAGTTTAAAGTAGATTATGAATACAATTGTAAATATAAACATTATGATAATAATTGAAAAATAACATGACAGTGATTGTCAGGGACTTAATTTCATGTTCCACTATATTTTAAGAGTTTGGACAAGAAATGTATTAACACCTGCTGGTGGAATCACGAAACTGCAAATGCAGGAACTGAATTTGGACCTTGCGCTGAGTTAAGGCATGGAATTGAAACGTCTTATTCTTAGGAAAATAGCAACACCCAAAAGTTGCACTAGAACCTTTTTTGTTTCCGTCACTTTGATTGACAGAGTTGTCAAATTTCCATCATGGTCTATTTTTATCCATTTGAAATTTCTGTAAATCTTTCCAAAAATTTGGTAAATTACAAGAGAACGTTCGGTTAACGCAACCCCTGAATCCTCCCACAGTTTGCGTGCCTACAACAACAGTTGCGCAAACACTCCCACCCACGGCCATTTCCGCATTGCGCTGGCACGAAAATTGCACGAATTAGCGCTCTCACACAATTGGATAAGATGTTGCACACGGCCATTGCGTTTAGTGCTACACTTTGTGCACTCATGAAAATAGAGCTCTTGGAATGCAAAATATAGATTTGTTTAAGTTCCACAATTGCTGCAGGTGGGAAAATAAGTGTTTATATTTAATGCTGTGTTAGAAATTCCCCACTGACTAAATCTAAATTTGGTCATTCCTATCGAGTCTCACATTCTGCAGATAATTTGTTTTCAACTAAACATTCTGTCTTCATCTACTCACCCTTATGTTGCTTTAAACTTTAAATATTACATTTTCCCATGGACCTCAAAATAATTATTATCAAAATATCAAATTTGATCTTTTTCGTACAACATAAATGCACGGTTATTACTAACAGTTAAGTTCAGGTGCAATTTTTAGATAATATAAAACAAATATTGCATTGTACTTACATTTAAATTACCTGCATATGTTTACATCTGTAGTTACACTGTTAACCTTAACCCTAATCCTAAACCTAACCCTACCCCAGCCCATACCCCAAACCCTTACCCTAATCTTAACCCTAAACCTACCTGTACCTCAACCTTAGTAGCAGCTAATGTGAATTTTGTGAATATTTTGCAGAAAAACATGTAGTTACACAATAATGTGTATGTAATAAATGCTAGTAAATAGTAGTTAAAGCCACCTAATATAAAGTGGGACCAGTGATTTTTCTCTTTGGGCATGTTGTATCTAACCTGGGGCACCAAGTGAACCAGGACTGCCCTGTCAAAAATAGGTGCCTGACACCCCTTGCAATAGAAAATGTATAGGCAACTAGGTGTCTGCTCTAATGTATCACAGTGAATTATTCAACAAGAAGAAAAGATTGAGCTACAGAAGAACGGCCACCATTCTGTCGAAGCATGGACCTAATTTTTTCGTCAGGGTTTGAGAGGACATGTCACAATAGTACAATGCACACAAGACTGCACACAGTTTCCTTCCTCTGAAGCCAAAAGATATCTGTGCATGTTTATATCAATTTTGAGAGTGTTCTACTTAGTTCTGTCATTTCACTTCAACAAGACAAAGCTCTACCAAACTGACCATCCAAGTGGAATTAAATGACCTCACACAACATCTTAGCTCATGGAAATGGGGATGATGGGGATTTTTCTTATTAAATGCAATTAAGCCCACTCTTCTCTATTCATATCAAGTTCAAATAATTGCAAATAATGGTCAGCAAATAAAACTTGAACAACAAAGTAGATGTTGAGACACTACTTTGCTCTCAACAAAACTAACTCCATTATGTCTCTACCTTTATTTGTCATTGAATCAATAAGTTCAAGTAAAGTGCATGCTTTCAAGATGGTGCATTCTCCTATCCATTATTACAGGGTGTAAATACAGTACCTCGGTTTCTACCATCATGCACTTTATATACTAATTCCTGATGGCATTTTAAAACCAAAAGTCAATAAGGAAATTGCTGAACAGGGTCTACAAAAGTGCCTTAGTTGTTTGCAGATTTGGTAGTCATCCAAATGGTAAATGCAAATATTAAAATGCATCAAATAATTTGGAATGAAAACAATGTTGCCATTATCTGAAACCATTATGATCAGTATTGAAAAACTGCTCATTTGCCCACCACTGGTCAGTTATTTATATTTTTATATATCAGTTATTTTTTGACAGATGTGAGTGAATTCCTTGCTCTAATCTAAACCTAGGCAGATCAAAACGAGCAGACTAGTTATAAATTCCTCCCAGTAGAGACATTAATGTCACCCCAGACATAAAATTGTTGGAATAACAAACAGAGCTCGATCTGTTCATGGGGTAGCCCTTGCTTATAAACAGCACTCTGTTTTTAGCTTGCTGCGCAACAGGGTTCAGGACAGCTCCACTCACGTAAATTTCACCACAGGTCGCCACCTCGTCTCTCGCTTGTCAGGCTCAAACACTGAGCCGACTGTCCAGTGATGGTGACCCAGACACTATTGCGCAACTGCTGGACAAACTTCAGAGACTCGCTCAAGATTCTGCCAGCGTTAAACATTTAAAGTGTAATTATATGATCCATTTGTCATTTTGTAGCTGTACAAAAATTTATTTTCTAGCATATTTGTCAACTATGTGAAGGAAGTGACAAAATTTTAAACATCAAGGCTTTTTTCTTATTTCCATGAACAAATATGTTATACATATAAACATATCTATATATATATATATATATATATATATATATATATATATATATATATATATATACACACATCAGTGGTGATTTCTCAGGGCCAGCAAAGTCTGGCGTAACATACGTACAAATGTTTTTTTTTTCATCTTTTCATTCTCATTGACCTTTTTGCCTATGTATTTACAATTGTTTCCAGTCCAAATTAATCTACAAACGAAGAGCAAAAAACTAATCGCATGCCACAAGCCATGCTTCTTAGCAAAAGCAGCGCGTGAGTTTGAGCTCCTCCCCCTCATGCCTTCAGAATTTCCACAGAATCCCTCAACAGTGCAAATGAATGAGCAAATACAGTCAGATTGTCAGATTCATCAGACTGATTTATTTGTTCTTGATGGGTGTGGTCTTTAGGATATGTCCCAGTCCAGACCTACAAGCTGGCATTGAGTGACGCAATCACGCTTTAAGTGATGTCATTTGAAAGTGAAGAGCGCAAGATCTTGCTGAAGAGTCAGCTGTCATCACTGCTGCTTTTGCCATTGAGAAAGAGATCTTTATGGATTTAAAAACCCGAGATGGTCTGCATGACCGTGTGATTGATTAATTAAACAGGAAAGGAGGGCAAAATTGGTAAGTGCTTTTTGCATTGTTCTAGCCAGGTGTGGAAAGAGTACTGAAAAATAATACCATGTAAAAGTACTGTTACTAAACCTAACTCTAAAAAATGTACTGTAGTTTGAGTAGAGTAAAATTACCTGTCCTAAAAACTACTCAAGTAAGAGTAAAAGAGTAGCTCATTTAAAAGTACTCATGAGTAGTGAGTATTGAGTTCTGAGTTGCAAAATCTTTGTCCTTTTATAATAAAACCTTGATGCTGCAATCTAAAAATGTTGCACACATGCAGTAATTTACATTCCCTTTCATGGCTGTTTGCCAGAAAGAATAAAAAAATAGGTATTTTAAATGTGTTTGTGATTGACAACATTTTAAATACATCACTTATCTATGAAACTTTAAACACTACATGAATCTGATTTAAAAAAAAAATAAAAATAAAAGGGTGACATGATTACAGAAGTGAAAAGATGAAAAAGTTATTTTCAATATCATAATGTATGAAACAATAACATTCAAATCAGTTTATGTGTAGGGTCTAAATCTCCCTTAATGCCGACTGAGAGAGTTATTGTTGCGCATAAAACATTTTAAAAACAATGCAAGGAATGCAAAACATTTTAATAAATAAAAAAACAGGGTCACTTGGCGCAACAGAGGTGATGGCGCAGTTGTTTGGTAAAGGGGCCACATCAGGCTTTAAAGAGATAATTAACACAAAAATTCAAATTCTCTCATCATTTAATCACCCTTATGACATCCCTGATGTGTATGACGTTCTTTCATCTGCTGAATCAAAATTTTGAAGCTCCAAATAGCACATAAGTCAGCATAAAAGTAGCCTAGTGACTCCAGTGGTTAAATCCAGTGCTGCTTCACAAAATATTTTGATAACACTTTACAATAAGTTTACATTTGTTAACATTATTTAATGTATTAGGTATAGTACATCTAACAATGAACAATATATTTTTTACATAATTTATTCATCTGTTTATGTTAGTTAATAAAAATACAATTGTTCATTGTTTGTTCATATTAGTTCATAGTACATTAACTCATGCTAACATATACAACTTTTGATTTTAAAAGTGTATTACTTTATGTTGAAATTAACATGGACCCGTCGGCGGGTCCAAAGGGGGCGCTATACAGAGAAAAAGTTTACGCTTAAAACGTTAAAGTCCCCGTATATATAAGTCAGATAAATGAGGTATCATTTGAAAGCTTAGAATCTAAACCTTTAAGATATAACCATCAGTTCTGCATTTGTGTTACATAAAATAACAAAATAAGGCCTAAATTTATAATTACAATAATGTTTTGCAAATTAGCGCCTAATAGTGGTAATGGGATAGAAATATTTCACAAAGCACATAAATGGACAAGTTATATATCAAATAAAAGCTCTCACTCTCAGGAATGTGACTGTACAGTCTATTTTGTTCCACAAATACCACAGTTCAAATGATTTGAAAAAGAATCACAAAGTGAAATATGATTTCTGTAAGTCATCAAATACAAACTTGCTGCTGATATCAGCACAAAGTAGCCAAAAACTTTATTTCTGCTTTTACATTAGGCAGTTTTCAAAAAAGAGGTATTGTGTACTTGTCTGTGAGCTTGCTTGCCTGAATAATCCAATGTTATATCTTAGATGTCCAGAACAAATTATGCCATCCAGAAGGAAAAGCATGCAAAACAAATCATCAGAAAAATTTGTTTTAGACTACTGATATTAAAATGTTTTAGATCATCGCAAAGGGGAAGGCCTCGGCTTTCTAATGACACATAGATTGAGCTTCTAGTCCACTCAGAGGCTAATATATTTAATGAAATATCAAGGGTGGTGCTTGAACTGAAAATTAAACTGAATGTCTATGGACGAGCACATCTGTGAGGGCTAAAATGTGTTAGAGAGCAAACTACATTTCAGATCAGTATATTATGATGGAATTTGACAGAGAGAAAAAGAAAATTCTAGTGCTTTCTGCTATCTAGCGGAATGAAATAAGACTTTTCAAAGTGAGGCTAAGTGAACAGAACCGGAATTACATGTTTACAAATTTAGGACAACAAAAAAAGACAAAAAAAAACAACCTTTCTGTTTATCATGAGATTATAAACACATACAATATTATTTATCTTTATTATTATTTGGGGGCTTTCTGAAAAATGAGACAACTTGGAATTAGTCCACAGGATGTGTGAATGGTGAGCTTTTATATTTGAGTGTGAAAATTTACAGGCGGCAGCTCAAAAACGCACTAAAGTATAAGGTGTTGACCGAGTTTATTAAATGCTGTAAAAGCATTGTCCATTGATATTTCATGTTAACTAAAGTGGTTAACTAATGTTAACAAATGGAACCGTGTTGTAAAGTGTTACCAATATATTTCACACAATGCCACATATGAGTCAAGTCAAAGCAAACAACAAATGGACTACCGTATAAATATTTGATGAGGTGGTAAAATTACGCTTTTCATTTCAGTTAGCTTAAGAAACAAGAAGTTGTGTGTAACTTTTTAAAACAAATTTGTGCGTTTGGCTTAAAGCAGGCCTATGTTTATGCTGTTTCAGTTCATTAAACCTTTCTTAAAAAGGAAAATGACTATCACTGATGGCTAAACTGCACACCACACCCAAGTATGACTCAAATACCGATTCCAAACAAAGCCACAGTGACCAAAGGAACTATGACTGACTCAAGAGGAAATCCTCTCTAAAAGCCAGACTAGCATTGGACTTTAGATCCATGGTTTTATTGCATGTATAGGCTGTCTATTCATATGACATTCAAGTGGAGAATTCCTGTTAATATAATGTCTGTAGGAGATAAATATAACTTTTAGCTCTATTGTCTATTGAAATGTTAATGCGAATCGAGTGATAAATGGTCGTGCTATGGTCTTCTATCTGTTTTCAAGTTTTTCAACTGTGATGAACAACCAAGATGAGCTCAGAGGGGAAAAAAGTATATTGCTTGAGAGTTAAATAGGTAAATAATGTCTCTATATTCCAGCAGGCAGCTATCTGCTCTTTACAGATGATCCACTTGTGTTCTCTCCCTTCATATGAAACACTTACTCCTCAAGCCTTCTCGTAATCCCACACTGCACACATTAGATCAGTATTGTTGATCCCACATGCCAAAAGCTCAGAGATGGCATCTGGTTGCAAAGCACTATTCAGGCCTTAAATGAGTCAGATCTGATTATTCAGAGCTGATCCACGAGTCATGAGAGTGTCTAAGTGACAGCACCAATTCTCACCTTGTGATTGGTCCCAAACTTATATGTCTGCTCATCCTAATAAACCCTGTACACTGATCTATGAGACAAACTAGGCATGAAAAAGCAGAATCCAGATTAGAAAAGAGGCCTTTATGTGTGTCCTTATGTGGCTTTAGTACAGAAGCATGAAATGGAAGTAATGTAGATATCTAATTTAATGAGTGTTTGTCACTAAATCATTCTTTATCTCGCTTCAGTAAAGGAGGATATCGTGCCTATTGCTGTATTGATGGTCTCTCTCTCTTTATATCTCTCTCTCTCCCTCTCTCTCTCTCTGTGTGTGTGTGTGTGTGTGTGTGTGTGTGTGTGTGTGAGAGAAAGAGAGTGCAATTAAATGTACTTAATTAAACTAAAGCAACACAATTCTAGAACATTTTGTCCCAACTTTACTTCATTGTGGTCTATCCACTTAAATGTGTAAAATTGAAGATAACTTAATATATTTGAGTTAGGATTACATAAATATTTTTTGTGGTATTGATGAAACTGGCAGGGGATTTACATTTCCCAGCATGCTTTGCATGGGACTCGATAGGAAGAGCAAATATTCAAATTAAGTGTTCTTTTATGCGTTTTAGTGCAAGATGAATATAAAGGGGGATTCTTGTTAGTGTTTAATGTTTAGTAATGTTGAGATTTAGAAGAGTTTCTGTTATGTTGAAGTTTTGGATTTCAATTATGGTGAAGAGTGGAGCTTGAGCTAGCGATGAGGACAGATTGCTCACTTTGTTAAGCAAATACTGTGCTAACCATAGCATAGTAACCACACTACACTCTGTATTGCTTCCAACCTGCATGTATTTGGCATGCTAACTTTCACTAGTTAGTACATAAAGGCCACGTACGCACTACAATGTTTTGGTAGTGACAACCGCACTTAAATGTGTCAGTGAATCCACTAAATATTAATTTCATGTGTGTACGGTACAGGACTGACTCCTGCAAGAGTGAAGATTGACAAGTGATAAGTATATCAATGCTGCAGCGTCACACATATGTGAAACATCAATGCTAGTTTAACCCATTTTATGTTTGCTGTTTTTGGGCAAGGAGATTATCCACCACATATATATTATCATACGATAATGTTTTGTTAGCTGGCGTCCAGAGAATCACTGTGTTTTGTGTATAATCGCTTCAGCCATTGAATAAAAGTGTATTTGGGCCATTCAAGACCTACTACAACCACACACTGGATGGCTGGATGCGATCAAATCCTGGAAAAAACAATCAGCATATACCAGATCCTAGGATGTGTAAATGAGGCCTTCCTATCAGCCATGACAACTCAGAATATCACCTCCGGAATCAGGTCCATAGGGATTTTCCAGTACAATAGAGATATTTTCTGTGATTCAGACTTGGAGCCATATTTGCTGTCTGACAGGCCAATCCCAGAGCTACCGTCTGCCTGCCGCTAATAGTTAGTAATAGTTAGTAGGCCTGTTTCTCAGATGGCTCAACTTACCCTGACAGCTGGATCAACTTACCCCTAACATGAGACAAGTTGAGCCACAATGCTTTTATTTGGGATCCCATATTTTGTTTTCTATGAGTTAGGGACACTACTAAGGTTTCAATTGATGGCACACATCCTGAAATTGTGGTTCATATTCCCTTGGCTATAGGTCGACTAAAGTAAAAAAACGGCTCATCTTACCTTATTTTCCCTGCCCCGGGGCCACAGGGCTGATGAGAGAAACTACAAAGGAGAGAGACAGACTGGAATATATAAATGAATGAAGAAACATACAATTGTTTGTGTGATTTGCACCAGGAGAAGATGGACACATCTCACACGTGCCATTAATCACATCAAATAATAGTGTTCAGTTCGGTTCCGTATACACCATGTGGAATATTAGAAAATGTAGTTGTCACTTCCTGAATTTTTCAGGAGTTAAATCGGTTTTAGAATGTGGTCATATCTCGGATTTTATCGAACTGTGTGTTTACAGAACGTGTTTGCCCGCACCTGCTTCAGCAACGCACGTACAAGGTTCAGCACATGGCGTCATTATATATGGACCCCTAGTGTCGCTTCTTCGACACAACGTTGAAGTGAGCAACAGACGAGGAACGTCTAGGTTACTATTGTAACCTCCATTCCCGGATGGAGGGAACGAGACGTTGTGTCCTCCCGGTCACGACGCTGAACCGCTGTTACGGCCGAACCTCAATCTCGACTCCTCAGGGCAAAATCCTGAATTGACACATGCATATCCCTCCCTTTATACCCGTATGTCCGGGGGCGGGACATGCAAATTCTGTCTGCCAATTTCTCATTGACCTTTTCTCAAGTTCAGTGATGCCCGAGTCTTTCAAGAGAGACCCCTAGTGTCGCTTTTTCGACACAACGTCTTGTTCCCTCAATCAGGGAACGGAGGTTACAATAGTAACTTAGACGATTTAAACTCAAATTACAATCTCATGTCCATTTACTTATTTATTTAGTAAGTATCCATGTAATAAGATAACATAAAATGAGATTTGCTTTGGGGTCCGAATTATTCTGTGAGGGTTTATTTTGTAACGAGTGTTCATTATTATAAAATCTGACCACAGAATGTTGTGATTGATCAGAATGCAATAAAACATACTAATTAAATTGCAAATATTTATGCAGTTTGTGAATTAATTAATTTTCCATGTCGAATTGTGCGCAAGGCCCATTACACATTGTCCCTGCTGGCATGAAGACAATTAGCGTTTATAGTGGCTGAAAGTTTCCCATATGCACCTGTTTTCCAATAGCCAATCTCTAAATTATTTAAACATTTATTTTTAAGAGATGAATATTGTTCTCATTTGGCACAGTGAGCCTGTGTCAGGGTTTAAGAGCAGCCCTAAACCTTTCAGAGAGAATCTAAGCTTGGAAACAGGTTAAAAACGTGGATTAAGTTACTTCTCAGGCAGAGATGAAAGATATTAAAATAGTAAGCATTGAGGGTGATGCACAGCCAAAACAAGCGATTAACAAGCAACACGGATGATTTCCTAAAATCCGTTAGGCCTTTGGATAGAGGTGTCAATAGGGTTTGCTGGCATGAGTTTGGTATGTACGTGGGTGATTGTATGTAGTTAGCTGTAGTATGGGGACAAATTTAGCCCCATACTACTTAAGCCCCAATAACTTAACTGCATAAGTGTGCACACCCTTTTATAATTGGGAATGTGGCTGTGTTCAGAATCAACCAATCATCAAGCTCGTGTGAAACAGTACACTCCTGTCTTCACCTAAAGTGACTCAGATTAACTCCAAATAAATCTCAGCTGTTCTTGTAGGATTTCTCTGACATCTTCTTGGTTGCACAAAGAGCTTACAAAGCATACACAGGATATAATTGTTGAAAGATATCTCTCAGATGAGGGCTACAAATAATTTTCCAAGGTATTAGATATTCCATGGAACACAGTGAAGACAGTCCTCAACAAGTGGAGAAAGTATGGCACAACAGTGACAGGAAATTATCAAGAACTCCAAAATTGATGAGAAGACAAAGAGAAAACTGGTCAGGGAGGCTGTCAAGAGGCCTACAGCAACATTAAATGAGCTGCAGCTCTTTCTGGCAAGTACTGGTTTCTCCCTACATGTGACAACTATCTCCCGTATTCTTCAACTGTCTGGGCTCTGGGGCAGGGTGGCAAGACCAAGCCTTTTCTCACGAAAAACATCCAAGCCCATCAAAAACCTATATCCAGTCTCTGTATGGTCTGATGTGACCAAGATTGAACGTTTTGCCCAAAATTGTAAAAGATATGTTTGGTGCAAAAACAGCATAGCACATCAGCAAAAGAACACCATACCCACGGTGAAGCGTGATGGTGGCAGTATCATGCTTTGGGGCTGTTTTTCTTCAGCTGGAACTGGGGCTTTAGTGAAGGTGGAGGGAATCATGAATAGCAGCAAGTGCCAGTCACTTTTGACACAGAACCTTCTGGCATCTGCTAGAAAGCTGAAAATGAAGAGATCTTTCACATTTTAGCATGACAACGATACAAAGCACACATCAAAATCAACAAAAGTATGGCTTCAGAAAATGGCTTCATGTTTTGGAATGGCCCAGCCAGAGCCCAGATCTGAATCCTATAGAAAATCTGTGGAGGGACCTGAAGAGGGCCATACACGGGAGATGCCCTCACAATCTGACAGATCTGGAACGATTTTGCAAAGAAGAGTGGGGAAATACACCCAAGTCAAGATGTGCCAAGCTAATAGACTCTTATCCAAACAGACTGAGTGCTGTAATAAAATCAAAGTGTGCCTCAAATAATTTAGTTCAGGGATGTGCATACGTATGCAGTTAGGATATTCTAAAAAAGATTTTTTTTTCTCTAAAATGTATCACTTAAGTTTTCAGTGGCATTGCATAGGTTGTATTTTTTACATTAAAGTTGAAACAATTCTGATTTGATTTATCTTTGTTTAATGTTTTACACCACAAAAACCTGCTGTTTTAACAGGGGTGTGTAGACTTTTTATATCCACTATATTACAGTTTTCCCTAGATTCTCAAATTCAACAGATAAATATAAATGCTGGAGAAGTCAAATCTGGAGAGGAAACCTTAAAAAGAGGCCACTGCTGATTTGTGATTTGTCTTTCTGCCAGTGGGTCCATATGCTAAATATTAATTCAGTCTTGATCTTTGCAATCTGTCAAAATACTTTAAACTAGTATAAACGCTAAAATCAAGCTTTTATTCCAATTAATTGCCATAAAATCAGATCTGGCAGCTTTTGGTTTGTATCCTGGAAGTACTTATAAAAGCTACCCACAGCATTAAAGAAATCCGCTTTTGAACAAAGGGATTACATTTCAGATGCAGGTCATACTCTCTGTGACTATATGATTATATTTATGGACCAAAATCAAGTTTAATGTCCAAAATGGATTTAAAATGTGTATTATTTTTACTTATTTATTAGAGTTAGCTTCCAAAACTGCAACCTTGTGCTCAATCTAATTATTTTATTAAATGTGCTCTAGTAATGGCATAGGCTGTATCAGAATGGACTACTACAGTACTGTATACTGCACAGAATATACTAAAAACTGCTAGCAATTTTTTTTTAAATAGTGCAGTATGTGAAATGGTATGGAATGATTATGCACTATATATATATATATATATATATATATATATATATATATATATATATATATATATATTATTCTTTTTTTTTTTAATCATTGTCACATGAACTCATTATGAGCATATCTTTACCTATAACGCTGCCTGTATCAAGCCGAAACACTATTTTCTAAAGCCTGTGCATCATTAACATAAGCAAAATTTTGTCAAAAATCCTGTTGTCTGCAATGTACTAGATGTCTGCTGCCAAATATTTTTACAACATTTCCACTTTTGAATTGCATGCACTTGTGTTTTTGATGTGAAATCATAATTAATAATGTAAAATTGACAGTAATGATTATATTATTACTGAAATTTTCAAATTAGTATTTGCTGAATATAAGTATACATATGCTTGGTTGAAATTTTGTACATTATTTTATTGAAAAATCCCACTGAAATCCATGCATTAAGTATGATACATCTGACTTTTGAGGTATATCTCTTATTCACCATTGCAATCTATTCATTACCTACCACAAAAAAAAAAAAATAAATAAATAAATAAAAAAAAATAATCACAAGAGTTTTGTCACAACTTTACTTCATTGTGGTCTATCCACTTAAATGTGTAAAATTGAAGATAACTTAATATATTTGAGTTAGGATTACATAAATATTTTTTGTGGTATTGATGAAACTGGCAGGGGATTTACATTTCCCAGCATGCTTTGCATGGGACTCGATAGGAAGAGCAAATATTCAAATTAAGTGTTCTTTTATGTGTTCTGACATACTTTTTAAAAGATATATTTAACGTGTGAACTAATATTTCTGTGTATTTTCATATATGCAGCCCGCTCTGTCATTATAAAGATATTATGATGTCATCTTCCCTTAATTTATAAAGCAGCACCCAGTCATTTACTTTGCTTTTTAATTTTTTTTATCACATTTTTGTGCAACATTTATTTTATCAATCCAATTAAAAAATGGGCCTGTGTTGAAAATTGTGACTAATTTAGCTTTATTCATGACACCGGAAATGGATGATCACTTCAAGCACTATGCATTGTTGGTATATGCCCCCCTTTGGCAAGCACTGATGATTCAGTGTCAGGAGTATCTCATCTCTCTTCCCTCAGTGTTGACAGACCTCACAAACATAAATAACTGCTGTCTCTTCCTACGCTGCTGGAGAAGTGATGTTTCTGTATGTGTATGATGATGAGAAGCTACACAGTATGTATGTTGCATACTGTATGTGGGTATGTAACAAGCAGATGCTGAAATAGCAAATGTTCGATTTGCAAATTATATTTTGTCTACTTTTAGGGGTTGGATCTGATCCTAAACTTGACAAAACCTAACACACACCATCAAAGCAAGAACACACTCTATAGAAAGGACACCACGTAATTCTCCTTATAAGTTTTTCACTTGAGCTGCGACTCTGCTGACACTGAACTGATAGGCCTATTATTATTATATGTTGTGAAGGTTTAAGAGGCGACCAGAAAAATGTTTACACAGCTTAATTACAGGACTTGGTTCACCCTTGACAGGGTCCTGACTTAGAAATAAAGTATCAGAAATAGCTAAACAAGAACATACTCTTTTGGTTTTAACAGGTATAACTGATAAAATTCAAAGTCTATTTAAGTTTGTACAGAAACAATTGAAAAAGACTAAATTCAGGGCTTGAGTTGAGGGGGGATGTGAGGGGATGCCAACCCCTGTAAAAACATACATTCATTTGTACATCATTGTACTGTAAAATTACATGAATTGTCTTTTAAATATATTTTTTTACGATATGTTTTATGGTAACTGCCCGTTTACCGATTAAATTTTTTTTACTGTAACATTTTTGCAGTTTTTACCATTAAAATTACAGAAATGTTTTACAATGTAGCCAACCTGCCATCATCATCGAGTTCTCACACTCTCTCTGACTGAACAGCCATTACAGCCTCAAAATGAGGGAGAAGTCTTCTTGATGTTTAACTCTGCTGGTTCACATGCTACTGAATGCAATGCAGCCAATACACCAATACTGAGAATCTATTCTTCAGTCCCTTAAGTTTCACATAGACGAAAGTAGTCACTGTGTCATATGACTTGCACACAACACGGCACACAATGCACACAGACAGTCCTGTACACAGACTGTGCTGATGTGACCTTAGCATCGTGCGCTGTGCGTGAGACATAGCGGCATGCGGAAAACAAAAGTATACTTTGGCCTTTAGAAGGCAACATAATTTGGCTGCCAACCATTTGAAACAGCCTTCATGTCAGAAGCATGAATATGATGCCTTATGATGCTGTCTAGGTAGGCAGCTCATTAGATTTTTGGAACAGTGTGTTTGTGGTGGATACCTGTTATGATAACTAAACTGTTGTTTGAGGCTATTCTTTTAAGTAATTCTCAGCACTTTACAGAGATTTGTTAGTCGCATAAGAAAAAATGGGGAAGCCTGTGAAAGAGTTTGCAAATTCTGTAATCCTCATCATGGGCATCACCTGGGGTGGGCTATCAGGGCTTAAGCCCAGAATCTTTTTGTCATTATTTTAGGGATGTCAAAAGTACCAGTACTTAAGTATCAAGTTGATAATAAAATATAAGTATATTTTAATTAGAGCTTACAAAATGAAAGCGTTAGCACGTGTGATTCATTTCAAATGATTGACGCATACATTTTCCTGTTTTCACATTAGATTCTGAAATTGTATTCAGCCCCATGTGAGTTCTAAACACTTGGAGTGGAACCTTTGCAATGTGCCCGGGGTCAATACCACAGAGGCATACACCACAAACACACACACAACATAGATTCTATGTCAATGATCAAGTGATTGAGAAAGGAACTCTTACAAAACAAACTCAGATGGGACTTGTGACAAAAATCAAGTAATTTGCAGACTTTGTAAGGCACAATGTAACCACAGAAGCACTTCATGTCTTAACTATCACCTAAAAGCAATATACGATAAATGGCACTGATGAGGGTCCGCTGTGGTAGACTAGCTTGCTCTCCAATTTGCGGTCTGTCGACGCACCACTCAGAGTTTAAACAGTTTCAACTTTGAACCCATGCCACTGATCTTTCAGTCAGCTAATGATTACCGGCCAAATTGGTTAAAGTATCATTACGTGGTCAGTGCCAGCGCTAAAAACAAAACAAGACATTGGAAGTGTTCCTGCTCTTACTATTTCTGCCATGCACAGATATGACAGAAGCAGAAAGAGTAGTATGGGTAGTATGCCATTCCAAACTCATCTGTTCTCTTTAGCGCTTTTCATGTGGAGTTTGAAGCGGATCTAACACTGGATATTGAGTGGATAGTCACATCCTGCCAGCTGATTTATATTGTTGAGAATGAGGGTTTAAGAGATATAATGCCCATTTCAATGAATACTTAACCTATGTGGACTAGTTCTTTCATTCAAACTCTTACTTAGACTTTAGGAAACACTTAGTTACTTGAATTGGTGCTGTTTAGTGCATTTCCATCTTTATTTTTTAACAATACTTTGTAAGATTTATTGAAATCGAAAGTATCGCAATTAATTGCATACATACACATTTGCTGAGAGAGCCTTTAAAATAACAATAGTTACATATATAATGATTCAGTATCTCTGTTGACCTCTCTCAAGGCATCTCCATCCAAAGAACTGCTGCTCACTGGATGTTTATTTGTTTTTGGCACCATTCTGAGTAAATTCTAGAGTCTGTTGTCTGAGAAAGTCCCAGGAGATCAGCACTTACAGAAATACCCAAACTAGCCCATCTGGCACCAACATTCATGTCATGGTCCAATGCATGCACATCAAATATAAAGTAATATACAGATGTGCTAGTGTAATCTGCAAACTTTAATATATTAGCTATAGAGGTGTAACGATTCATTTGTTTTCTCGAATGCATCGATTAGTAATCCTGCCAATTCATATGCATTGATCTTGAAATATGATTTTTAAATCAAGAATCATTAGTGATGGTTAAAAAACTATTTAGACCGTTCAAAATCTAATGAATCGTCATTCAGCAAATAAGCACACAATATTTTTGAATATATAAATATTAAATTAGTTATATGTAAATTAGTTAGACGCTCGCTGTGCTCTTCCATCCGACCATAACCATTCACGAGGTCGAGTCTCGAGTCAAAAATGGCAATAAAAATCATAAACATGCTCCTAAAATTCAATATGTGGTGGTAAAAATGCCTTTGTAATTACATTTTTTTTTTAATCTGTAACCTCTGATATAGTATAAATAAATGGATGACACAGTTTATGTTTTATAATAGTTAGTAATAGTTGCCATCATAAAGTTATTAAATGCCCCTGGAAATAAAATACAGGGGGCAAATAATGGTCATAAATGTATAAGCTAATTTCTGACACCAGGTCCCTACTGAAATAAAGTGATTTAATTGTGAGAAAACATATTAAGCCATTATTTCTATAAGATAAAATAGTGCAATTTTACTGGTATCATGGTTTAGTTGGGGACTTGGTGTGCAGAAAACATTCAAATTGTAATGTAAATTAATCTATTTGATTGCATTTGTCTTTTCTTTGAAACTGAATGTAGTCATATGATGTTACTTTAATGTTGTAATATTTGATTAGTTTATTGATTCAGGGTCCCCACGGTCATAGAAAACCTGGAAATATCAGACAATTTTTAAATTGTGATTTAAAGGCCTGCCAAAGTAATACAAATTAATATTTAAATTAAACTGAAATATTTTATGGGCACATTGTACACTTGTACAATTATTATATTCCAAGAAGCCTGTATGTAAATGTATTTAATGTGTTTTCTATCTTAAATGGTTTCCTTTTCTTGATGAAGACACATTTGGGGTATTTACAGGTGCTGTAAGCTGTTTTTTTCATGGTAAGGTGTGCAAAAAGTTTTCCTAATCCCCGAAAGATATTACTGAAATAAGTGTTGTAAGACATCTCACCGGTCTCTGTTCAGCACTAGACTCTGTATACAGCAAATAAATATGCGTCCATATTTATATACAGGTCGCATGTGTCATACGGGCAATGACACATGCGACCTGTCAATCATTTCGCGCATTCTCATAGTATTCTAGTTGCAGCAAATTATTGAGGCTTAATGCCATTTTTAAGCCATGTTGTTCATAACAGTTGTCAGTTGAGGGTGCTATTTTGCTGCTGTTGTTTTAAACAACCGCTTCTGCTCAGTGTCTGTCTCAATAAAGCTAATTTGGTATCTTTGGGGTTTTGGAAAGAGGGATGTGGCTAATTCAACATCTAAATCTTGTGGAAGTAGAACGGCTAAAATCACTTACAGCACTTTTAAAAAATACTATAAATGCATTTTTTTTTTTTAAAAGCAGAATTTAATCATTAATCAAATCAAATTTCATTGTTAATCAAATCAAATTGATTTGTTTTTTTTTTCAAATACCTTTGAATCGTGAATCGAATCAAGGTGATGACTCACTTTCCACCCAAAGATTCACACCCCTAATTAGCCAGGACATTTGCCATGATACTTGCAAACTTTGTCAAATCTAGCAATTATTTGTTTTTCCTAAGCACCTATTTTAGCCTATTTATATCCTGTTAACTTTTAAACTTACTTAAAACACCTAATGCATCTAACACAAAAAGTTTTTAAAAAACTTTTAAAAGACTTAACTTCTGTTCTTTGAGAGTATCCGAGGCTGAGAAAAATAGTGCAACATTTTAGTTTTAGTTCCAGTTATATTTATAGATTTACTTTATATTATTGACACCTCACATATGTAATATTTCCAGCAGCATCTGGTCAGAGGAGGCAATGGAGGTGGAGCATCCTCAAGAATATATAAAAAATAAACATTGTTCTATTCAGGTTACAAACTAACATACACAACTCAGATGCCTTTAATGAAAAAAAAAATATATGCTTTTCTATTTATTTTACTTTCATGCGCGGTAGACAGGTGAGTTTAAATTACTGAATGAATCGATATGAATGCCAGAGGAGGCTGATGGCATACTGCCTCCTCTCATTAGTAAACTGACCAATCAAAATGGACATTCAAATGGTGCAACATCATCTGCTTCTGTTCAAAGCGCATCCAAAATTAGGCAAAATTAAATTACTAATAACCAATCATTATCAGAGGTAACCATTCAAGCCAGTCAGCTTTAAGTATCACATTTTGCTTCATTAAGTCTGCTTGTGGATGACGTGAAAGGTGAAGAGAAACTTGCAAAATATAGATGGTATAAAAGTTATTGGAAGGTCTAAAAACATATTTTCATATTTTTATTGGACCAGTGAAGCAGTGGGGGATGGAGTTCATCTTCTCATACAGTACAGTAGCCTATTAGGTGAGTAGATGTTATTGTACATGGAATGGGGCCCTCCATTCCTTTATACATGTTTGCATTGATTGTAGTCTGTAGGTGGCCCTGTGTCATTTGTTCCATTACTTTGTTGTATATACAAGTGTTGAGTTGGTGATCAGAAAGAATATAACACATCTGTAGTTATCAAGACTATTTTAAGATATCAGGGAAAGGATATCATCTGTGTACAGGAGCATAATTACCAGCATATACCATTATATTACATGATATTTAGAACCTCTGCAATCTTTTATTGGTTTTATCTTTCAATACTAATTCAAATTTATTTGCCTCACCTGAAAATTCCATCATGAACTGCCACTGAATATTTCAACTTTTATAATAATGTACCATGTGTCATATTCCAATATTTAATCAAAGGATGACCTCATGTCCACAAAGGTCTGGCCTATGCTCAGAATGTCCACTGACCCTAGAACCACCACTGGTCACCATCAAGCTTAGAAAAGTTTTTTGTGCAAATGCCACTCCAAACAATATTTAATCACGTATCATTTTACAATAACTAAAACCTCCATGTCATCAACCTTGGAATCTTTAACCAGATCTTTAACCAATTTTAGAAATAGCATACCTAATTGAATTTGTGTTCCACTAAATTCACCACAATTAAATCAAAGATCATTTTAAATGAAACATCCTCCTTCAACATAAGTCTATGGGATTTCCTCCCAGGAGAAAACTTTAGTCATAAGTCTCAGAAGTCTGATCATTTCGAACATTAATAGCTGTAAACTGTAAAGTCTAGGCCAATGTGTGTGTGTGTGTGTGTAAGAGAAGTAAAGTGAAGACTGTCTTTGTGACTGCTGTATTCACTCTCTCTGTAGGGAGTGGATATCCTGCAGCCATTACTCTCTTGGCCTGCTTTCTGTGGACCATGTACCAAGAGCCATGGGCGACAGGGCACTCAGAGATGCAGAATTAGGCCAGAAAGGAAATCTAAGGAAAGATGTGATCTCAGGGTTCTTTCTTTCTTTCTTTCTTTCTTTCTTTCTTTCTGATAATTTGGATTAATATTAAAGCCTATGCAAAACATGATAAACAAAGGAGAATGAGCATATGACGCACCAGTAGTGAGGTCATCACAGCATACTTCTATGGAATCAGAAGAACAGTCACTAAACTCATCTAGGGATATAACATCTTCTTGAATCTGCAGCCTGTGTAGCACAAAATGAAAAGGATGAGAAAATTAGACACAGTGCTTCATAACCAAAAAACAATTCAGCTCATAGGAAACACGAAGTGAACATTCATACTCTCTTTTACAGGCTACTACACAAACTACTTGTTACTGGCGAGACAAACTTTTTTGTGTCTCTTAATCATTGTTTAAAAGTATAGTGCTCTCAAAAAATGTTCTCCACACAAAATATTTCTATTTAAAAGTTTCAACAATTTCTTTAAAAGTTTATGTGACTAATCCTGTTTTTGAAAGTAACAATCTAATAATTCCCTACATCTTATTTCATATGTAACTTTTCCAGTAAATGTTCATAACAATCTTTTTTGCAGTTATGTCACTGTAACGGCTGGTTTATATTCAGTTACTCTAGTGTGCCAGTCACCCTGATGCCAGAGTATCCCATACCCACACAGCATCCACTGCCCTGAGTCATTAGAGCACATAATTCAGAGTGTGTTCAAACTGTTAGAAGAAGCTTTTTATGCCCTAGAATTCCCAGCAGGCATACACAGGGCACGAGAGATAGAGTCTATGAAGGCGAGACAGAAACTTAAAACGCATGACTGATTCGGCGCTGAAAAGATTACGAGAGTAAAAAGGAGGCTAATCTGTCAGTGTAAGTGATTGACTGTCATGTATGTCAAAGGCAGATAAAATGGGGAAAGAAAGAGTGAGAGAGACAATTGACTAGAGAAAAGATAGAGAAAGAGACAGGCAGATACAGAAGTGATGATAGAGGACAAAAAACCAGAAAGAGTGAAGACATATTATACTAGCTGAAATGTAATGATGGCAAGGATGCAAACAAAACCTAATTTCTCCCCATTTGTTCCGTCAATTAATTTCTCAGTTAAGTACACCTATTAAACTTCTCACCTGAGAAAAACAGTATAGTTGGTCACAAGCATTTGCTATGTTTTTGTCCCTGGTGCGCTGATGTCCCTAGCAGGCTTCTTAACTAGCTTAATCAGCAAGACATCCTTGGTCAACCTGCTTCACCATAAAGACCATGCTGGACTTACAGCTTCATCGGCTTACAACATCTTTACCAAGTTTTGTTGGTGAACAACATGGCTATGCTGATCCACATGCTAGACCAGCACCAACTAAGCATTAACCAGCATAAATTAGCCTGGGCTCCATTTACCAAAAGCATTGTAAGATTATGATTATCATAGAGACCATTGGTCGCCAATGGACTCTACAATTAACTTAAGCTTGCAATGCTTTTGTGAAACGCTGCTCTGCTCTTTTTTGGTGCTGGTCTAAGCTGGTCTTTTCTGCAAGGCTATTAACCTTAAATGTAATTAATGTAACTTACCTGTATCTGAATGGTGCCACGGCAGCCATATTGACCTTTGGTGTCTGTTTGGTTTTGAGCAGCTCAGCGCTAGATGCTTCCTGTTTCAGGGTGTCAACATTGTCCCCTGGAACTGGTCTCTGTGGGACTTCTGGACTGAGGTCATCTGGAGTGCACATCTCCTCATCTGAGAAGCTACTGGAGGCACTGTTCTGCAAAGAAACTCGATCTCTTCGGACTCTGAGAAGACTTGTATCTGTGTTAGTGGATCCAGGCCTCAGATTTTTGTTACTAAATCTGAATGAAGGAATTCCTGTTTTGCTTTGACTGCTACCAGAAGCAACACTCTCCTCAAGGCATTTGGGTTCTGAGATCAAGCGGTTTCCATTGTCCATTCTTCCAGACTGAGACTGTAAGCTTCCACTTTGGATGTTCTTGTTGACGTTGGACCGGAGGTCTAGCAAACTATTGGACTTAAACCCATCTACAGCACCCTTAGAAAACTGAGACTCTCTCCGCCGAACTTGAGGACTACTTTGGGCTGATCTTGAGTTTTGGGTTTGCATTTGAGGATTCATGATAGAACGTTGACTAGATGGACTGCCTCTCAGCAGCATATGCTTGTTTCTCAGGGTAGTGTCCCTCAAAACATCTCTAGAAGAGACAGCAGTAGAGTTAGTACAAGAGGTTCTGTTGTTAACAGGGACATATGTGGACACTCTCGGCAGGCCACTGCAGGTGCTTTTGGGCTCAGGTTTTGGGGAGGGTAGTCTGGTTCTATGCATAGGGATGGCAGAACCCGTCTGGCCCTGTGGAAGACTCTTCACATTCACTCCTCCACTCATTGTGGAACCAAGTTAGATGCTGAGGAAAAAAGGGAACAAACACCACAATGGCCTGAATCAGAGCATGTTGCTATTCTATTTTTAAATAGTAAAATGTTTTTAAAGATTGACCCTGAATGACATGCACACACACACAAACTATTGTATCCTCTCAACAGCCAGAGGTCTGTTAATGAAAAACAAAACAAGACAGTTTCAACTTGAGCAAAAGCTAAAATACATTTTTGCCTTTACAAAATATGCCAAGGGAGAGACTTCTAAATGTGAGACATTGGTTAAAATGGTAAAAGTGTTAAAAATTTAGTAAATCTCATTTAAAAGACTAGCTGGTTACCAGTATGATGTGTTTTGAATGCTAGTCTGCAGCAAGGTATGCTGCATTAACAAGTATGGATATTCATGCTGTATTAGGCTGTATTTATTGAAAGGATGGAATATAATTACAGGGAACATCCAAGCCAATCTAACCAGTCTAAAGTCGTATCTAAAGTCTATGGATCTAAAGTCGTAATAATAATAATGATACTAGACAGCAAAATCATTTGAGTACAAAAATGTACGATTGTTAAGGAAAAATAAACAACCCTATGAATTATGTTGTTGAGATTTTTGTTGTGAAGTTAACACCTTAACCAAACCCAACTATAAAGTCTAACCCCTTACCCAAACCCTAAACACAAATATGATTTTTAATAGGGAAAAAAAATGCTTTGTAAAACGGAAGACAGACAATATCAGGGTTTGCAACAAGATGAGGGAATATGAAAGGTTGGTCTTAAAGTCATTTCTTTTTTTACAAACAAAGTCTTATATTATATTGTAATTTTGCCATCTTGTATGAATTATTAAGAGTTATCGTGAGACAATGTAGGGGATCTCAGTTGCTACTCTAAGCAAATAATAGCCTATAAATCATTGGGGATCAGCTGACAAAAAGTTTGGGAACCCCTAACAAACAGAGTGTCAAAGAAAGAAAACGGAAGACTCTAGAGGGACCAACTCTATGTAAATTGTGCAGGTGTTCAAAACTCCCTCCTGTTGCATTCAAACACAAATGACATGGGCAGTTTAACCAGATCTGGGCAAATCTGCTCAAGAGCTTGTCTGAGACTTATGGCTAACTCTTGCCAAGGGAAAAGATTTGGCACAACTGCTTAAGAGTCTTTTGAAAGAATAAAAGTAAAAGATACTTGTTTTTAGAAATACTTGATTTAGTGTAAAAATCTATTTTTGTTAAAACACCAAAATCTCTCTTAAAACTTTAAAGTTTCATCTGGTCACCAAAACTAATTTTAACAGTAAGTCATGGTGACATGCACTGTGTTTTATTCAAAGACCTTTAAACTCCTGCCAGTTCAGTTGGTCTGCCAAATATACAGTATTTGTCACTGCTCAAATGCCCCTAAAGTCTTTCATCCGACCACTCAGAAACTGTGTACCGTTCCCATGGTAACTATTGACCTCTAATGAACACACAACACAGGTTTACAGGCCAATACCAATCAATCAAATTCAGGGCCCTGCAAGCCACACATTTTCATTTGAAGGTGGCAGTTATCCTAATTCTCTCAAATCAGGCTCAGAGCCAGGGATACCATTCAGACATTGTAGGACACCGCACGAGAGCTACGATACAAGACGATCATCTGTGGTCTGAATCAAAGCCGCAAAACAGTGTCAAATTGGAGAAATGGAGTAACACAATAGCTCTGCATTAAGGTTTAAGCTCATTCAACTGTTTAACATGAGACTTGAGAACGATCGGTTTTCACACAAACTACAGGTTGGCAGTGAAAAGGTCATAACCCAATCTATTTTCTCAACTGATATACTGACAATTTTTATATTTTTATGCCTGCTAATTGACAATGAACATTGGCCATTTATTTAGAGCAAATTTTCATCACAACCACTTTCAAATTATTTTGAGCGATACTCAAACTTTTGCTCTAATAATATTAGGCATCTGCTCTCACCCACAGACTTGTCACAGCATGGTATGATCAACTGATATAAGACAGAACATTGGGTATGATGGAGGGATTTGCAAATCCACTGTCACATAACAATAAGACAATTGTCTAACTACTGAATTTGACCCACTTTAATCCAATAAATCAACATTGAAATATGCAGAAAATGAGCTTTTGAGAATTGAAAAGCACTGGAATCAGCAACGCAATAGGTAGACCTAAACTTGCAACTCAGAATACTGTGCATGAGTTTGTTAATACCTCAGATATACTGTGAAGCCAAGCCAGAATGATTACTTAGAAAAATAGCTTTAAAGAGCTATTTATCACCCAAAAACCTAAAATACCACCCCGAAACACTAAAAAATGTACCAAAAAGAGTGAGAGACTCAATATCAATTCTCAGACCAATCATATAAGAGCACATCTAACAGGAACATGTAACCAAAATCATAATTTAATCATGTTCAAACCTTTCACTGGACTGTTGTTGAACAAATCACGTGAATACACTCAAAAAGCAAACAAAACTATTGTCCTCAAAATACTCATGTGAGCAAAACAACAATAAGAAGTTCCTGTGACTTTAATTGCGACATTGTGAATTGAAATGTGTCATTCATTTAAGAAGGGGACACCAGGTCAACAATTGACATATGAGGAAATAGAAGCAAAATCATAAATCCTCATCTTTACCTGCACATACACTCTGACTCTCACCTTCAGCAACTGATGAAAGCAGTAACACAATGTTCCTCAATGTGTCATGAGCTCGTGCTTGAGTAGAAAGAGGCAGACAGGGAGATGAGGAGGAAGTGTGTATACCATGTGTGTTCAGCAGTCACATGATCAACAAAACTCAGACTAAAGAACTTAGACAATTAAAGCATTAAAAAGTGCCAAATGAAAAGATGCATACAATAAACTGATAGAAAAATGTAGCTTCTCCCAGTCCTACTATGAAATAAAATGAATAATAAGTATCCAGAAAATATTTAAGAATGTACAATGGTAACCGTTTAGTTTCTGCTAAAATATTATTTATACTTTAGTTATTGTTACGACTGTTAAACCATCAAATTCAAATTCAAGTTCAAATAGTGTAAGAAGGTGATATAAAATAGTGATATCGCTATGAAGTGAAGTGCAGAACTAGAGGACATCATAAGATAGGAAATCACAGAGGACTCTAGTTTGTTATCACTAAATGTGGAGCAACTAGAATCAATGTTTCAGGAATGTCATATTCCAAATCCACATCTAAATTAATGAGTGGTGAAGCCAGTTCTCCGTAAGCAATATTTACACAAAATGTTTTAATGCAGTTATGAAAATCTGATTAAATGACTTCTGTCATTGACATCTGGCCATTCCTATAGGGGAATATACACTCATTGATGTTGATAGACAGGACAGAAAATGTACTATAATGTAAAACAGTTCACGCTCACGGGCAAGGAAGAGGCAAGAAACCGGCTTGACATACAAATAATAGTTTTAATGAAAAACTCAAAAGACAAACACACAGGACGACGGACATGTCCGTAAGGATCTCTCTCTCCCGCACCACCCTCTGTGATCGGCCTTTATCCCTCTTGATTAGCCTAATACGGGACCGGGCGTGTCGAGTCACGACCCGGCCCCGCCCTCCGCCGTGCCACATTCCTCCCTTGTTCTTTCAGGCTGGGGAGCCCCCGGCCTGACGTACATCCCCCTCTCTTTCCCTGGGGGGGGGGGGGTGCCTTCCGCGCGGTCTGCCGGCAGGTCCTCCCCATCAACCTGGACGAGGGAGGGGACAATGGGAGGGAAACAACAAACAATTAAAAAATGGGGGAGCGGTACTCTTATAACCGTCCACCCAATCAATCCATTCAATTTTTAAAACATGACAACAAAAACCACTACAATTTAAAAAAGAGGGAAAAGGCCAACGCAGAGCGGCAGTGAGAGACAGAGGAGAGAGAGATAAAAAAAAAAAAAAAAAAACTTACTCGCCGTTCTCTGATACGCCGTAGCTTGTTCCTCAGCCACTCCTCCACCCTCTACCGAATGGCAGCTGCGCCTCTCCGGATGGATCAGAGGTCTACCTCCAGCCCCTGGCGGATGGAACGCCCCGCCGTGTTCTAGGGGATCGGAAGGGGCCTCCCCCGCCCCTGACAGCGGTTTCCTCGCACCAGGCGGTCGGACTCGGAGACCCTCCCTGCTCGCGGTCAGCGGTCTCTTACCCCGCCGCGTTTCAGCGCCCAGAAGGGGTCTCCTCCACCCCTGGCAGCGGCATTCCTCGCTCCAGGCGGTCAGCCAGGAGCCCCTTCTCCCCTCAAGGTCGGCGGCCGTTCCTCCGTTTCAGGTGGCTAGGCTCCTCGTCCCCGGGCAAATGGCCACAGCTGCTTTGTTGGGGTAGTGGCGAGAACTCCGCTACGGCGTTTCCCTCTTCCTTCCTGGATTTCGGCACCAATGTAAAACAGTTCACGCTCACGGGCAAGGAAGAGGTGAGAAACCGGCTTGACATACAAATAATAGTTTAATGAAAAACTCAGAAGACAAACACACAGGATGACGGACATGTCCGTAAGGATCTCTCTCTCCTGCACTGCCCTCTGCGATCGGCCTTTATCCCTATTGGTGGCTTGATTAGCCTGGGGACCGGGCGTGTTGAGTCACGACTCGGCCCCGCCATCCGCCGTGCCACATATAAGTTTTGCCTTGCCAGACATTTGACTAACGGCATGAAGTCTGGTCAACATCTTGTTCTGGTCAAGAACAGCCCACTTTGGTGGCCAAAAGTTTGGAATAAATTTTCCATAAACGTTAAATGAAAGAAATTTCATTTTACAGTTCTTTTATTCACCAAAGTGGCTTTCAGCTGATCACAATATATAGTCAGGACATTAATAACGTGAAAAATTACTATTACAGTTTGAAAAAAATTTCAGAACTTCTTAAACTACAAAGAGTTCTCATCAAAAAATCTTCCACATGCAGCAATGAGAGCTTTGCTGATCCTTGACATTCTAGCTGTCAGTATGTCTCAGGTGACCTTTCACCCCACACATCCTGTAACACTTGCCATAGATGTGACTGTCTTGTCGGGAACTTCTCACGCACCTTACAGTCTATCTGATCCCACAAAAGCTCAATGGGGTTTAGATCCATAACACTCTTTTCCAATTATCTGTTGTCCAATGTCTGTTTCTTTGCCCACTCTAACCTTTACTTCTTGTTTTCTCTTTCAAAAGTGGATTTTTCTTTGCAATTTTTCCCATAAGGCCTGCACCCCTGAGTCTTCTCTTTACTGTTGTACATGAAACTGGTGTTGAGTGGGTAGAATTCAATGAAGCTGTCAGCTGAGGACATGTGAAGCATCTATTTCTCAAACTAGAGACTCTGATGCACTTATCCTCTTGTTTAGTTGAACATCTGATCTTCCACATCTCTTTCGGTCCTTGTTACAGCCAGTTGTCCTTTCTCTTTGAAGACTGTAGTGTACACCTTTGTATGAAATCTTCAGTTTTTTCAAGCATTTATATAGGCTTCATTCCTCAAAACAATGATTGACTGACGAGTTTGTAGAGAAAGCAGAAATTTATTTTTTTGCCATATTTAGACCAAATATTTACCTTAAGACATGCCAGTCTACTGCAACTCATAAACAAACACAAAGGCAATGTTAAGATTCATTTAAGCTTTCAGCTGTGTTTGATATAATGGCAAGTGAATTTCTAGTACAAAATTAGCAATTTAGCATGAGTACTCAAGGATAAGGTGTTGGAGTGATGGCTGCTAGAAAAATGGGGCCTGTCTAGATTTGATCAAAAATGAAAATTTTCAAATAGTGATGATGCTGTTTTTCCATCAGTAATGTCCCGAATATACTTTGTGATCAGTTAAATGCCACTTTGGTGAATAAAAGTACCAATTTCGTTCCAAAACAGCAAAATCTGCACATTATTCCAAACTTTTGGCCACCATTGTAGGTCTGTGACATGAAAAGTGACCAATAATAAAACTGTTGCAAAAACTCCAACAATTGCACAGCAGTTGTCAGTCTGCAAAATTAGTGGAAATCTGTGATAAGATTATATGTCCATACAAAAGTAGTAAGGACTGATTTAGCCTGATTTATCGACATAAGCGCAATGACGTGTTCACATGAGAACATATCGATTTGTTTCAGAAGACATTCGTTGGATCAACTGGAGTCATGTGGAATAATTTTATGCTGCTTAAATATACATTTTGGACTGTCAAACAGCCAGCCTCATCAGGGCATCCATTCGCTTTCATTGTATGGACAAAAAAAGAGCAGAAATGTGCTTATAAAAATCTTCATTTCGGTTCTGCTGAAGAAGGAAAGACATACACATCTGGGATGGTTTAAATGTAAGTTAATAATGAGAGAATTGTCATTTTTGGGTGAATTAATCCTTTAAAATGTGTTATTAAGTTTCTTTGTATTTCTTTACATACTATGCCTGTATGCAGAGTGTAATGCTGAGAACCTCGAAAAAAAAAATACTACTTGCAGAAGTGTTCGTAAGGTGATTCTCACACTTTAAAGACAAATGTATGTGTGACGAGTCTTTGCACATGAACAAATATAGTGGTGACATTGCTTGCACTTAAATTATATTTGACTTTTAATTTAAATTAATATAATATCTTTTACATTTTAGATAATATATAGATTTGATGCTTTTAAAATTAATAAGTCTGTGTCTTATTGTGGACCTATATCAGATAAATTGCACATTATTTATTATACACATTTTCTTTTTTTTTCTTACGCAGCAGCAGCTGTTTCTTCATGCTGTGTAAATGTTGAATTTCTTCATATTTTCATAATGATCTCTTGATCTCTTGATGGAAATGTGAATCATGCTGAATTTATCATAAGTAGTAAATCGTAGTAGAAGTCAAACTCTCTCCAAGCTTCAACCACTGGCTGATCATAACAAATGTCACTCACTGATGTGCACCAGCTTCAGGATTAACAAGGAACTCAGGATCAAACTCTGAGTTGACAGAGAAAGCTTGTACCGAGCATCTTGAGACCGCTGAAGCTGATCTACACCGGTTTGGCTCTATCTGGTTTTCTGAACCTGAAACTCTTCGTGCAACAGGCCACTGAAGTGATCCAATTGGTTTTGTTTGAAAACAGACCAAACTGTAACTCCTTTTTCACTGTACATCTTGCCATTGAAGTCTCTAGGCACAATCATGATTTCAAGCTTGATTACACTTCCTAGTATTATACACATGCGCAGAGTGCTACATGGCTCTAGAAAGTGTAATAGAGCTAGAAATCATGATAACCAAGGAGACTGGTGCTGTCAAGATTTATAGTGAAAAAGGAGTAATAATTTGGCCTGTTCTCACCCTAAACCGATTGGATTTCTTCAGAAGAAATTGATTATACCACCGAAGTCGTATGGATTACCTTTATGCTGCCTTTATGTCGTTTTGCAGTTTAAAAATTTGGTCACCACGCACTTGCATTGTATGGACAAAAAGATATTATATCTACATCAAAATATCTTTGTTTGTTTTCTGCGAAAGAGAGTCTGAGATGACATAAGGGTAAGTAAATGAAGAGAATTGTCATTTTTGGGAGACTAGCTATTCCTTCAAGACTAGTTTATTATCGACTGAGCAAGATAAAGAAAAATATTTTGATTGGTAACTATTGGAAACATAATCTTGCTTGTTTACTAAACAAATGCCTTACACATTTGCACAAAAAAAAAAATGTAAGTGTGGACTGTGTGATATCAAGGCTACAGCTAAGATTCACCCACTCACTGCACAATCTCCATGAATTATTGGTTCATGAAGGGCTCCATTTCCATTCCTCTTTGGTGAATGGTTATTTCTAGACCCTAAAAACCAGCAGCTCAACTCTAAATACCTATTATCACAGAGAAGAGCTGTGAGTTTAATTACCACCGTGTGATTATTGCTTTCACAGCATTGTATCTTTAAACTCGGAATTAGTCAAACCCTCAGCAGTGGGTTGCTGGAAAGGAAAATACAGTATTATTATTTGTTTGAATGCATTTGAGAACCCACAGACAGTCAGAAATAGACAAAGTGATGGGATAGAGAAGTATTTATCCACAACATGTCTTTAGTTTAGATCGTGACCTTGTAATAAATCTCTGTCTGGCCAATTCAATCAAGCAGCTATGTATGAGGGAAAGGTCATCCAATCTAGAACATTGCACCGAAGACTGTTTGGGGATATCTGCCTCTGTTTTTCTATTTTAAGCTGAAATTTTATAATATCTCAATTCAGGAAGAGGAAGAGTGGGACAGGAAGGAAATAAAGGGCTATAGAGAGACAAAGGTTGTGTATGACCAGCAGATAAGCAGACACTAACTCATCTATATCTGTTTTCTTCTTTGTTTTGTTATAATCATATAAATGTCAGGGGAGGTCTGGGCCTCTTGAAATTCCATATTAATAATCATTAGAGTCCAGCACCAGCAGATGGGACCCCGTGTTGGTGTGTAATGCTATGGAAATTTCCACCCAGGAGAAAGTCAGTCAAACACATGCCTAAACACAAGGTATTCCACAGAGACCAACTGTATTCCAACTGTTCACACACACACACACACACACACACACACACACACACACACACACACACACTTTCTAGACATCTAAATGGGAACATACCATATACTTCTATTTTTTCATATAAGGATAACTATTATAACACTATATTACACTTTTAGCATGTTCACATTTTGAAAACATTATTGGATTTATATATGAATCTTTTTTTTTCTTCAAATGAGGACATCCATGAAAGTTCATAACGTACATAAAAACAGATTTTTACAAGGAATGCATACGTAACCATTACTATGGCCAGCAAGCACATATGTAAAGGTAAAAATTACATTCTGCTTCGTATAGTGTTTATCACTAGGGTTGCCACCCATCCCGTAAAATACGGGATCATCGCGTATTAAAAGTAGGGTTGCCACCCATCCCATAAAATATGGGATTATCCCATATTAAAAGTAGGGTTGCCACCCATCCCGTAAAATACTGGATCATCCCGTATTTAAAGAAAATTATCCGTCCTGTATCTAATCAATATGTTACACTATTTGTCCCATATTTAAGCTGGTCAGATGGCGTCATGGAGAAATCATTCCAGATCGCTAATTTAACATTGATATAATTTGTAAAATGTGCCTATGGTGGGTAAAGGACCGTCCAAAAAGTCAAAATATGGTGCTAAAACTGTGGATTTTTTTCTATATAAATGTTCAATAAGATCAAACAATGTATGTGTCACGATTCCCTGTTGTCTGCCCTGTGTTTCTCCCTTGCCATCTGTCCCGGACTACACTTCCCATAATTCCCTGCCCTCATCACTGCCAGCTGTTCCTTCATTGTCCTCGCCTGTGGTTCATTTAGTCATCATCCCTTGTGTATTTAAAGCCCTGTTGTTTTATCAGTCTTGGTCAGTTGTTAAATGTAATGTCTGGATTTGAATGTGTTCCTGCCCGTGCACTTCGTGGATTTCTCTTGTTTATATTTTGGTTTTCCCATTGTGATTGTTTTATTTGTTTTCTGTCTTTTAGTCATCCTGTTCATCTTTTGTTTTCCCATTAAAACTGCATTTAGATCCTCACTCCTCATCTGTCCTTCGTTACAGAACAACTGACCATAAAATGGATCTAGCGGCTTACGTCACAGAACTAACCCAGGAGGATTTGAGTATTCGAGAGTTCTCCTACTTCTTCTCAACTGTTGCCATCACACCGGTTTTGACGACGCATCCCTAAAAACCATCTATCAGATCGGACTTCCAACTCGCCTGTGGAGGGTATTACCGGAACCCGGAGACTATACGTGGAAGGAGTATGTGGGGTTCATTTTGGAGACCTTCGCTGCAGAGGAACCACCTCTCTCAATTCCACGTTCCGTGAACCAGAGCTCATGCATGCCACGGTAAGCGAACCAGCGCCTGTAGCTCCAACCATCCCAGAGCCAGCGCCTGTAGCCTCGACCGTTCCAGAGCCAGCGCCTGTAGCCTCGACCGTCCCAGAGCCAGCGCCTGTAGCCTCGACCGTCCCAGAGCCAGCGCCTATAGCCTCGACCGTCCCAGAGCCAGCACTTGTAGCTCCGCCTCCTGAGTCTTCCAGGGCTCCACCTCTCGAACCTTCCAGGGCTCCGCCTCCCAAGCCTTCCACAGATCCACCTCCCGAGCCTTCCAGGGCTCCGCCTCCAGAGCCTTTCACGGCTCTGCCTTCCAGGGCTCCGTCTCCCGAGCCTTCCAGGGCTCCGTCTCCCGAGCCTGCCAGAGCTCCGTCTCCCGAGCCTTCCAGGGCTCCGCCTCCAGAGCCTTCCACGGCTCCACCTTCCAGGGCTCCATCTCCCGAGCTTTCCATGGCTCCGCCTCCAGAGCCTTCCACGTCTCCAGAGCCTTCCACGTCTCTGCCTACTGAGTCTTCCACGTCTCTGCCTCCAGAGCCTTCCACGGCTCCACCTTCCAGGGCTCCATCTCCCGAGCTTTCCATGGCTCCGCCTCCAGAGCCTTCCACGTCTCCAGAGCCTTCCACGTCTCTGCCTACTGAGTCTTCCACAGCTCTGCCTCCAGAGCCTTCTACTGCTCCATTTCCTGAGCCTTCCACAGCTCCGCCTTCCACGGCTCCGCCTCCTGAGCCTTCCACGGTTTCGCCTTCCACGGCTCCGCCTCCTGAGCCTTTCACGGCTTCGCCTTCCACAGCTCTGCCTCCAGAGCCTTCTACTGCTCCATTTCCTGAGCCTTCCACAGCTCCGCCTTCCACGGCTCCGCCTTCAGAACCTTCAATGGCTCCACCTCCTGAGCCTTCCATGGCTCTGTCTCTGGAACCTTCTACGGCTCTGCCTCCTGGGCATTCCATGGCTCCACCAACCACGGCTCCACCCTCGAAGTCTTTCCTGGCTTCGCCTTCCATGGCTCCGTCTCCAGAGCCTACTATGGCTCCGCCTCGTGAGTCTTCCAAGGCTCCACCCTCCATGGCTCCGCCACCTGGATCTTCCACGGCTCCGCCTTCCATGGCTCTGCCATCGGATTTCTCCCTGGCTGTGGTCCTGTGGCCACCTCCCAGGCCTCCTGACCTAGTCCCTGTCCTGTGGCCACCTCCCAGACCTCCTGACCCAGTCCCCATCCTGTAGCCACCTCCCAGGCCTCCAGACCCGGTCCCCACCTTGAGGTCATCCCCTTGGTATCCTAGCCGTCCGCCTGACCTTCTCTGGTCTCCCTGGTCCTCTGCTCCATCTTGCCCCTTGTGCCCCCCCTTGGACTGCCTGTTTGCCCCTTGTGACCCCCCTTGAACTGCCTGTTTCCTTGTGCCCCCCTTGGACTGCCTGTTTGCCCCTTGTGCCCTCCTTGGTCTGCCTGCCCGCCCGAGCCCCCCCCTTCACTGCCTGGTCGATTAGTTTTTTTGTTTTTGTGATTTTCTTTTAGGAGTGTCTAGAATCCGCTCCTTTGAGGGGGGTTATGTCACGATTCCCTGTTGTCTGCCCTGTGTTTCTCCCTTGCCATCTGTCCCGGACTACACTTCCCATAATTCCTACCCTCATCACTGCAAGCTGTTCCTTCATTGTCCTCACCTGTGGTTCATTTAGTCATCATCCCTTGTGTATTTAAAGCCCTGTTGTTTTATCAGTCTTGGTCAGTTGTTAAATGTAATGTCTGGATTTGAATGTGTTCCTGCCCGTGCACTTCGTGGATTTCTCGTTTATATTTTGGTTTTACCATCGTGGTGGTTTCATTTGTTCCCTGTATTTTAGTTATCCTGTTCATCTTTTGTTTTCCCATTAAAACTGCATTTAGATCCTCACTCCTCGTCTGTCCTTCGTTACAGTATGAATATAATCAGTGAGTCATAAAGACAAGTACAGGAGAAGGAAGAAAAAAAAAACATATAAACCAAGCAAAATGTATACATAAGATAAAGGTAGATAAATATATTTTTGACATTGACATCCAGTCAGGGATCAGGACAGTTCTACATCCAGCATATAAGTAAGGGTAAACAGTTTTTATTAATTACACATATTAACTCAACGCATTTATTGCTAAAACTGTGAGGATGTGGTTATACATTGCATAAAACAATGCTGATGCAATAGGAGAATTTTTTTTTTTTTTGTCGGCGGAATCACCATCACAAACCATCCTATGCCATACTTTAAAAGCCTCAGTTTATTGCTCTTTCTTATCTGCTCCACTCAGTCACAGGCACAGTCAGAATCTGTGTAAAGTCTGACACCTACTGGTTGGAATAGGAAGTGCCATAGAACAGAGCAAAGTTAAAAAGTTTGTCGAATTTTCAATAAAGATCCAAACATTCAAGTCATTCGTGTTGCCATTCTTTTCAATAAAAGAGAATATGAGTGAGACCAAACATTTAGTCTTCAAACATGTTTATTTCATTTTTGTTTTATTTTGTTTTGTTCTGGTTTTGTTTTGTATTTGTTTTTAGTTTTTTGTCACATTAAAAGGTTTTACTTTCATTGTGCCTAACAGATGTTCCTCCTATTTTCTTGAAACTGCATATTGTTTGACTTGATATATAAAGTGTATGTAACATGTCAGACAATGAGAGAGTTCATCTCAAACCTCTGTTTTCTCACTTGAGTGGCAGTGTGACTCATGAAGTCAAACACAATGGACACCCAGTCCGAGTTCCCTCCACCCTTAAACTGCATTAGCTTCACTTCAACACATCTGAAGAGAATCTTAATTCAATTTCACAACAGTATAAATGCTGCTTCCACTGATGACCTGAATGTAACTTAACGCTTCTCTTTTGTCATAATACTGCATACAGTGTGTGTGCGTGCGTGTGGGTTCGGCTGGTTTACGAGAAACAAATTTTAGGTTACAAACTGGTAATTACAAGGGTATTATGCTATAAATGTGGTTTATGAGGACAATTCTAGTGTCCCCATAATTCAAATAGCTTTAAAAACATACTAAACGTTGTTTTTTTGAAAAGTTTTTGTGAGGGTAAGGTTTAGGGTTAGGGGATATAATCTATAGTTCAACAGTATAAAAATAATTCTGCCTATGTAGAGTCCTCATAAGGATATCTGCACCAACATTTGTGCGTGTGTGCGCATGGGTGGGTGTCATGATAAAAGTATAAAAACGGCTAACATGAATGGCCTGTGACATATTTTCGTGTCTCCTCATCGGTTGAATCAGTTGTCTAAAGCTCTTATAGCTCATCAGAGCTGAACCTATCCCTGTTTCATTCAACAATTAACCTTATGATACATTTGATGTATTCACAATATCATGTGCTTAATATGTGTGACAGTGAACATTAATTTAAATGGGATAGATATTGTATAGTACTTTAAACAATCATTGGCTTATAACAAACAGATGTTCCTCTATTACAGCATATCACTGTCAGCATATTGTCCTTTAATTGGAAATGACTGACCTCTATCTGTTGCTCTGCCAAGCTGCCAAGTGTGTTAACACTCAATTTAACAAATGACAAAGAAATCCTTAAGGAATAAATATATAATATAATATAATATAATATAATATAATATAATATAATATAATACATGGTGTGTATTGTTTCTATGTTTTGCTATAGTTAATTTAGCTATATTACATTTTATTATAATGCTTTTCATCACTTCTAAAAAATTACAAACTAGTGGGTCACAACCCCAAAATATGTTACAGTCCTGCTTTAATAGGACAGTGTACAGCAGGGAACAAGTAATAATAAATACAAATAAAAAAAATCCGTCAAATCAAAGTCTACAGAAATGTTTTGCCGCATCACTTGTCACCTGCCCTAATACCATAAGCAAAATTATATAATGTAAAATAAATGTTTTAATACATTTTGATGTTCGATTTTTGTTAACATTTTTGATATACTTACATTAAATATTGTTTTAAATTAAATTAGAAGTTGGTTTTGCTCCAGGACCCAAAGTTTCCATTGGACAACAAGCATTTTAATATAATTTAGCAAAAGCCAATATATAAGTATTGAAATACACTATAAATTAGACGTAAAAACAAAAACAATGTCCAGTAACAGCTCATGATTGTGACAACCTTCCCTCCTAGAAAATGTAATTCATCCAGTTTCAACAGACCCACTAGACATCACTGGAACACAAAATGATATGTCGCTTGTTAAAAGTGCCCGCTAATTTTTCAAACATTTCCTCTGTCTTGGAAAAAACAGTTGCCTTATTCAAGAAACTGTCAACTTGCTCTCATACCAATATGCCAATCATTCTCATACGGATACATTCAATAACTAAGAAAGCATAAATGTTACCCCTTACCTTACGTTTCCACTTTGAACTCACATTTCTTCGGAATGCCGTTGAGGAGCACAGGCTGTGGATCGGTTGTACAATCCTAAGAAACAATAGGATGTGTTTTTTCCTGGATTACACTTGCATCCTCTGGCATGCTGTTTCAGTGAAACACAGCGTCCAATTGGAGGAAACAGGAAGCTTTCTCAGAGTCCAACAATGCCCTTGGCCAATCAACAGTTTTCAATTCTTACAGTGCAAGGATGTCTTACTCATTCAGAGAAGTTATTGAAAGCTGATCTAACTCTGAAGTCATTTTCATACAGCATGACACACAATATCCGAAGACGATGACTGTGTCAAAACAAAAGCCAATGCCCTTTAAAAAAAAATGGATAGCTAAACATAACAGTGTTGAATTAACCAGTTCACCGAGAAAACTTCACTCAAAGCTATAGCGACAGCTATACTCACATAAAAACGTGGTTCTCTTGGAGGAAACTACGCTTACACACTCTGCAGTCATTCACACCAACGCACATGCTGGGTCCCCAACAAGTGTCACAGTGACTCATCCATACTACGTATCTCTGACTTAGTATGACTAGCTCCTGAAAAGGGATTCATTTAACCTCCAAACAGAGTACTTTGATTAAAAACTAAATCTACTTATGCCACTAACCCCTTCCTATTTGGAATACGAGCATCTCTCCTTCTTTTCTGCTGTGGCTTTGCAACAAACACTCAGAAATCAGAATGAGGGCTGTATCATGCCATACATCTCTCTCTCTCTCTCTCTCTCTCTCTCTCTCTCTCTCTCTCTCACTCTCTCTATAACGTCATACCCCTCCTGCCGCAGTCCGCCTGCAGTCCAAATCACCCCCCTCCCTGTTATCTCTCACTCTTTGCCAGTAAATGGACCCGTTGGCTGGGTTCCTCCTCGGTGTGAAATATTAGCCCTCTTCTACAGCAGTAGCTACCTGGACCACTAGAAACATGAAGCAAAAGGACAGATTTGATTAATAGACTGTGAACACTGATAGAGACTCTTGTGATGCTGCAAAGATGACTGACACAATGTTTGTGCATGTGTGGCCTATAAAAGCAGGGGTTAAGGGAAGAGGCTGTAAATAATCCAGGCAAAGTCTATCTGAAACCTGGGTTTACTGTTTGCCTAAACAATGTACTTCAACGATTTCTTATCTTTGGCTATAATTATAATAATTCTGTATATTTGCATTTGTATATACTGTACACTACATTAAAGAAAAATACTAATATATATATATATATATATATATATATATATATATATATATATATATATACACATTTAAGTAATATCACACGAGCAAGAGTGCGATATGGCCCTACATCAGCACTGCTGTGATTCGGCCGCAGACATGAGTGCCGTAGGTAATCACAGCAGTGCTGATGTAGGGCCATATCACATGATTGCGAGTGTGATATTGCTTATATAAAACAGTTCCATGAACAAGAAAATGTACAAAAAAATTGGGGAAAACGGAGTACGGTCATAAAAACGCATTTGTGCATGGAACTACTTTCTTACTTGACAGATCAGAATATGCCGTTGCTGGTTCAAAACAAATGATGCATCCAAGCCTCCGTTAGTAATTCAAAATGTTCACTTCAGAAATAGTATTACGGCTTGTGCTGTTTTGAACAAGTTATTGGATAAACAAGGATGGATTGATGGGTATGTGCGTGCATGTCTATGTGTCTTTATCTCTGTGTGTGTGTGTGTGTGTGTGTGTGTGTGTGTGTGTGTGTGTGTGTGTGTGTGAGAGAGAAAGAGAGACAGAGCGTGTGCAATCACCTGTTGCCACTCCCAAGCAGAGATGCTGTCAGTGTTCTGAAGATCAGCTTTCTCAGTGAAAAAATAGCCAGTATTTCTCCCTATTTCGTGGTAGCCACGCAAGAGTCAATCACTATAGAAACAGCGATGTCCTCTGCAATTTTAAACAGTGTGTATCCAATTTGGAAACTCGGTAAGCACCTTGAGTTATGTAATCAAACAGTCTGTTGTGTCTCTCAGCTGTGATGAGCTTTAATCCTGAAATTGTTCATTTAAAGCCGTTTAAAACAATGTCCTAGCTTAAGTAATGTAGTGGTAATACCCGATCACGGAGCGCTGTTCTATATAAACAATGACTAACGGATTCACTTCACCAACTGGCTCATATTACACACAAAAACTATCTTTTGCCACCACCTGCTGGCTAACATATGTAATAAAAAAAAGACAGTAACTCCTATCAGATATGCACTACTCTTACACTTTAGTTTAGAACGGCAGGAACACAAGTGGAGTGATACACACACAGTGAAGCGCCCGAGTGCTGATGCTGTCAGATCATCAGTGTTCACTGAACATCTCCCGTCCAATCAGATTTGAGGACCAGAACTAACTGTTGTGGATTATGTATCTTAACCACATTGTGTATATATATATACATACACATACACACACACACACACACACACTGGCAGACAAAAGTTTGGAATAATGAACATATTTTGATGTTTCGGAAGGATATTGGTACTTTAATTCACCAAAGTGGCATTCAACTGATCACAAAGTATAGACCGGACATTACTGATGTAAAAATATTTGAAAAAAGTAATTTTTGATCAAATCTAGACAGGCCCCATTTCCAGAAGCCATCACTCCAACACCTTATCCTTGAATAATCAAGCTAAATTGCTAATTTGGTACTAGAAAATCACTTGTCATTACATCAAACACAGTTGAAAGCTATTTGGTTTGTTAAATGAAGCTTAACATTGTCTTTGTGTTTGTTTTTGAATTACCACAGTATGCAATAGACTGCCATGTCTTAAGGACAATATTAGGTCAAAAATGGCAACAAAAAAAAAAAAGAAACAGCTTTCTCTCTTTTTTTTTTTTTTTTTTAGAAATAAAGGCTACACAATGCTTGAAATTACCAGAAAACTGAAGATTTCATACAAAGGTGTACACTACAGTCTTCAAAGACAAAGGACAACTGGCTGTAACAAGGACAGAAAGAGATGTGGAAGACCATATGTACAAATAAACAAGAGGATAAGTACATCAGAGTCTCTAGTTTGAGAAATAGATGCTTCACATGTCCTCAGCTGACAGCTTCATTGAATTCTACATGCTAAACACCAGTTTCATGTAAAGAGAAGACTCAGGGGTGCAGGCCTTATGGGAAAAATTGCAAAGAAAAATCCACTTTTGAAAGAGAAAACGAGAAGTAAAGGTTAGAGTGGGCAAAGAAACAGACATTGGACAACAGATAATTGGAAAAGAGTGTTATGGATCTAAACCCCATTGAGCTTTTGAGGGATCAGCTTGACTGTAAGGTGCATGAGAACTGCCCGACAAGACAGTCACATCTATGGCAAGTGTTACAGGAAGTGTGGGGTGAAATGTCACCTGAGTATCTGGACAAACCGACAGCTAGAATGTCAAGGATCTGCAAATCTGTCATTGCTGCACATGGAGGATTTTTTGATGAGAACTCTTTGAAGTAGTTTAAGAAGTTCTTAATTTTTTTAATTTTTATTATTTTTTATTTTAATAGTAATTTTTCACATTATCAATGTCCTGACTATACATTGTGTTCAGTTGAATGCCACTTTGGTGAATAAAAGTACAAATCGCTTTCAATAAGTGCAAAATCTGTACATTATTCCAAACTTTTGGCCTCCAGTATATATTCTCATTAGCATTGACACTGTCAAGGAAGAATTCATCTCCAGGGTTCTTAGCATATAACCAAAAACTCCCTTCATTCTAAAATACTTAAAATATCAATTAAATCACACTCAATCTACATCTGAATCATGTAAAAGCTGCTAAAACAAGACCAGTCTTTCTTTACGTGGGGAATAATAGTAATTTAGGTCTGTTTGAGAGGGATCGGTTGAAAAACGGATGCGATGCTAACTAGCTGTTAGTGACAGAGGGGATGTTTTAATGGGAACTGCAGGAGGGCTTTGTCGAGACACAGCTGTGCTCATAAATGGGCAACTTCTTCATTTCATTGAGCTGTGTAATGAATAGGACACAGGAAACCCAAATTAAAGCTGTGGGTGATGAAGATTTACAGAAAGATGTGCCATCATTGCTAGCTGGGATACCAAGATACATTATCAACAAGCAATCTTAAGAGGGCTAAGGGTTAAACAAAATCAAAATCACAATTTATGTGGCATAATCACACCAAACAACACTGTGTAATGTAACTGCTCACCTCCAATTCAGAGGTTACAGACTGGACGTGACCTAAATGATGCTATCTATACTTAGCAACCATAGCTAGCCTAATCAGTGACCATGTACACATTCCCTAAATAATTTTTCTGTGTGTTTACAACTCCAAAATTTACAATGGTTGACATCATGATAACAAGAGCAACGTTATGGCATCGCTGTTTTAAAACATTTGGTAGCCAATTGTTTATCCTGATTAGTGTTATCCATTTTTGGACAAATTAATATTAGCGACCAGAGAAGTATTATTATCCAAAAATTGTTCGTAAACCGCCATCGACATAAGTGTGTTTAGCACTAAAAATGCATTTTCTAACACAAACCTGCAAGCCACTGTGGAAAAGCTTCTCTCGTGCACTCATGAATATGCAACAGAGGTCAATATTTTCACAAAAATATAATAAAAAGTTAAAAAGTTTTGAGTGAACTATTTCTTTACGCTGTTGATATCTCTGTTTTGCAGTTTACACAAAAGTAATTGACAAGTAGTAATTCAGAGATGTGTTTCCCATCGTTAGCCAAGTGTGTTTGCATTTTCCATCATTACCAAATTAGTTAAACAATTTGATGTTTCCCAAACCGTAGTTCCAACAAACATTCACAAACAGCATTGCAAAGTTGTGTGGTTATAAATACAACACTCCACCCAAGGTTTAATGTGTGGACAACTTTTGACTTCACTGAGGCTTCTATATCTTTATTTCATATATTTTTGTCATTCTTTCTTGACTTTGACCACATTTACAAACACTTTAAACCCAGAAGGTTGGTGACCTTCACCCGAAGGACCGAGGCATCCTCACCCCGCATCACAGTGGAAAGGACGCCACTGAACCTGGGTGGCCGTCTGGCCACTGGATTGCGTAGCCATGGTGGATCATCCTGATCTGCTACCCTGCGAGCCCGCAACAGTGGCTGGTGGCTGGGGTGGGCGAACGGCCCCAAGAACCGCAGCACTTACCTGTTTGCCAGCTTTCTTTTGACGGAAAACAAGGGAACGCGAGATACTAGCATCTCGCTTGTTGACCGGAAAGACTTTCAGCACCTGGCCATTGCGAGGGCTGGAAGGGCTTAGCATAGGATGATGACCCAGGGAATGAGGAAAACGCTCTTTTATTGACAAATTGTGTGCCAGGGCCCAGAAGGCATCCGGTGATGTTATGAGGGTACTCATCTCGTGCTGGCCCAGGGGCGGGAGTTGGGCCCGTACGCTCACCTGGGTCAGGCCAGTCAGAGTCAGTAGCCTCATCCCTGGGTCGCCTGTTTCAAGGCCGCTTCAAGCCAATTGTAAGCCTTCGCCACTAATGATGAAGAAAACTTGCATGCCTTGGAAGGGAGCATTTGTTGGTTCTTTCCTTCAGACAGAAGTGCACTGCCATGGAGCACTTGACCTGGGGAAGCTCGACATATCCATTGGCTGCTCCGCCGTTGAGGATAGTCAGGGTGGATGAGCCCGCAAAGCATGTCCGGGTGGAGAGAGTCACCTTTCACGACTTTGTGAGCTCCTCTTGCACATCCAGTAAGAAAGGCACTGGGGCTGGGTGCAGCCGTGAGTCGCGATCCAAGCCCAGAAACCAATCATCCAGCCGCGAATAATCAGGGCAGAGGGTTCCACTCCAGCCAAATGTTCACAGTCGCCCGGGCAAGCACGGCTGCTAACTCAGCATCTGCTTCATCCTGAGCTCTACTGCCCAGTAGTGGGAGCTCAGAAGATTTGTCTGCTTCTGAAAGCAGGAGCCCACCCTCCGCTGTTGCAACTGATAATTCATCCTCGTCACAAGCCCTGAACGAGACATTAAATCCACCCTGAGTTGGACTGCCTATATCACTCGTAAACTCTACCGGGCAGAACGAGCATGCTGGAGGATGGGAGGACTGCGGGGACTGAGCCGGCGGAAACACTCCCATCCACGGTGCTCGCCGACCCTGCCGCCTGAGTTTCAACCCAGGACGGACCAGGTCGGGAAGCAGCCACAGAGGCTCTCTGCTTCAGGAAGAAGGAAGAGAGCCTCAACCGCAACGTTCTCATGGGCATGTTCTCAGTGAGAACCTGGCCCCTCCACAAAAGCTGCCTTGGCGTGGATCTTGACCCAAGATCTTGAGACAGATTTTGTGGCCATCCGGTGGGGAGGGATAACGTCTACACCCAGTAGCAGGATATCTTAAAAATAAGATAAGTTAAAGGATATCTTTAAAAATATGCCAATAGTTTGAACAAGCTCTTTTAGAGAAAATATACACTTTTTATTGTACTCTTTTTACACCTGTGGACTCCCAGGGGAAGCACAACACTCGACTGTGTGAGGGTGACTGCTGATACATGCCGTAATTCTAGCATAGCAAGGTGACACGACGAACACACGTGCGCTTGGCTCAGTGGTGTTCTTCTAGTTTTTTGAAGACTGTGCATGAACATATGTGCTAAAGTGTGTTGGGGGAACCCCAAAGTCGGACTTAAAGGTAAACCCCACTATTGCAGCACAAAGTATCTGTAGCACTTACATAGTGCACGCAGCTTTCATATTTTAAGCAGCTTTCGGAAGTATGTGTAAATGAGCTACTATAATTGCGTAAATTATTACTCCACCCCCTGCATAATGCCATTAAAGTCAGCTCTATATTGTCTAACCGATGTAGTTTGAACAATGGATGTGTGACATAATTGCTACAAATTCGGGAAACAGTTGTGACTAGCCAGTTAATTTCTCCAATGATGATTGTGGTTAAGCAGTGAGTTATGTAGTTGTATTGGAAATGCAACACAGTCCTGCTCATTACATGATAGATTTAATAAAATTTTTGTTGTCACTACCTGACTTTTTCAGGAGTGAATTTAGCTGTAGAATGTGATTGTCACTCACTTAAATAATTGAACTCTAGTCTACAGAACAGGCTTAAGCACTCAAAAGTGTCAACTGCTGCAGTGTGTACGTGACCAATATTTCTGTTGCTTTTGAAATTCAATTATTATTTTCCTCTGACAAAGGCAACTTCTGAAAAAAGAAAAGAAAAATATTTTCCTTCAGAAACAAGAGAGTGGATAAAAGTACAATCCACTGTACACCAGAGATGGTCAGTGAGAAAATGTGGATCCCAAATGTTTGGAGAACTCATAAACACACCACATACAATTAGCTGTGCACACCCATCTACAAAAAAAGAACTGCACAGTTGTATAATTAAGATGCTAAATTGAGAATCAGACCTCCTTGTGTAGGCAATATATACCCTAATGTTTCAACATATTAACCTCTAAAGGCTCCAAATTGTTGAGAGGGGTGACTCACTTTTATCTGGTGAGTCAGATATGGATAATATTATTAGTGGTGCTTGCAAAAGCAAAGCATCACTATTATAATCTCACTGTAACACGGCTCAGTGTCAGGGCAGGAAGGAGGACACGGGAACAGGACTCAGCACTCAAGGTAAGCTTTAATTGCCACAGTAGTGTTCACAACTTTACAGGAGCAAACATAAACTTCTCATTAAACTCTTTCTCGGGATGCCAACACTAGACTGACTTGAGTCTCTCTCTCTCTCGACTGCAAGTTCTCAGGCTCTTTTATGCCACTCTCCCCATACTCAATGAATTTAGAGAAAGGTGTTAGACATAATTTAGCTCAGGTGCAAGCGCCCTTACCGCTTTCTCTCCCCGGACGGGAGCTTGACCACGCCCCCGCTGCCATACTCGCATACTTATTATTGTTCATCTTCTGTACAAAATGTCAGCATCTAACTCGTCCCACACCTTTTTATATAGACTAATGAATGAGGTGTGAAATCGACCGGCCTATTGAGGACACCTGAGCTTTTCTAAGGGGGTGCACCCCTGGGGGGCAAAACACTTCCAGAAAAATCCCATTGACTTTGCATTGCGGTGAATTTTGTTCGATTATATCTCTGGTTCAGGATTTCATAGAGATGTGTGGGCTCATTTTATTCAGCCTAACAAGCCATTTTGGAGCATTACATTATATTGGGGGTAAGATATATCCCTGTGGGGTGAAACCAGCCCAAAAATGCCCCATAGGCATACCATGTCAAGGGTCTCACCCTTTAAAATTATTGTTTTTTTCATACTATGGAAAGACACAGAATTTTGTGGGATCATATCTCCTAGTCAGAATGTCGTTCAGATGTGGGGCAGAATTATTGCACTCGGGCTATGAATCAGTCTTTAAGTATCAAATTGGAAATTGCGTATACATGCCCTAGCAATCATTTACGTCACCCAAGCAACCACCCCCAAAGACTTCCATTCAAAATGGCTCAGAAGGATCTCTTCAGAACAGAATGTCATAGAGATTTGCAGATTGGCTTTTTTAATCAGACTAGCAAGCAGCCTTTAAGTATCACCCTGAAAACTACTTAGCCATGACCTAGCAGCCATTTAGAGCACCCTAGCAACTAAACCCCATTGACATCCATTCAAATTGGCTCAAAAAGTGGGCTATCTTTGGATCAGAATATCATACAGATTTCAGTGTTGACTCGTTTGATTCAGGCTAGCATGGATCCTTGTTAGTATCACCCTGGCAACTAGGTGATATTAACCAAATTAGCCCACCCTAGCAACCAAGTAGCAATATATATATATATATATATATATATATATATATATATATATATCTTGACACTAGAACATCGTACAGACTTCTGGGTTGGCTCATTTGACTCAGGCTAGCAAGGAGCTTTTTGAGTATGGCATTAGCAACTGCCTAGCAAACAAATGAGCTCACTTTAGCAACCGAATAACAAAAAGTATGTCTCTGCACCAGAACATCGTAAATCCTTCTAGATGGATCCATTTAACTCTTTTTGCCTAGCAACCAGATTTTGGTTACCCTAGCAACCAAGTAATTCCAGTAAAACCAGAAAATTGTAGAGACTTCCTGGTTGAATCGTTTGACTCAGGCTATCAATAAGCCTTTTAGTATCACCCTGGTAACTGCCTAGCAACCAGATGGGATCACCCTAGCAACTAAATTTCAACACTTTCTGTTGAATCTCAATCTCTGCACCAGAATGTGGTAGATGCATGTGGGTGGGTTCAATTTACTCATGATAGAAAGAATCCCATTTATTGTTACCCTGGCAACTGCCTAGAAACAGATACTCTTTCAACTTGGGGCAGTTGGTGGGACATTGTGGTGACGAGCTTTGCCACAGAAAGCACCACTCACATTTTCTTCAGGAAATGTACCTAATTATTATTATTAATACTAAAACACATAACACTCTAAAAGCAATTGTAATGCTTGCAGATGCACTTGTTTTGAGAGGTGCCCAGAGATTTTGAAGGTCATGGACTGAATCCTTGGGAATTGAACCTGAAACACCACCCTTGCTCCTGCAGTATTACTTTACAGACAATATCACCCAGGACCGATTTATCCTATAAAGGGATTCGGTGACTCAGCAGCTTAGTAACTGATCCTGATAAAATGGATCACATTTATTTATATGGCTCTTCGAGAATGATCAAAGTGTTTGGTCATCAGAATATGAAATGCATCACCAGACCATTAGATGTGCTCAAACCCTATATATATGCCTGACTGCACCATTTGGGGACAGAGAAGTATATATCTCTAATGGCGGCCATTCAACGTTTATTTTTTTGCCAGCAACATATAAATAGCACACATTTCTTTATATTGTAGAAGATGTTTTGCTAATGACGATTATTTTTGGAGGGCTACAATTAATTATTTTTTCCTGTCTGCTGTCTTCAACATACAGCTCAAGATAGTCACTTGAGAACTGTCAAGCAACTGCCACTGAGATGAATATAATACTTATGGATAGCTCTCTCCAGGTATAACAGACTTCCTTATCTCAAATTAGGACAATGCCAGCTGTCACCATTCTGACACAAGAATCTGCATCCATCTAAATTAACAAATACAGTATACAGATACACACTTGTGGCCTATATGGGGTTCAGCAAAGCCTGTAAACAACATCTAGCCTATCACTCTGGCAGCTGTCTGACTGTAATTTATGGTGCCATTTCTGGAAGCCTGGGATAGAGCATGTCTCATGTTGAGATTAAACATGGGAGAGCTAAAGTTTTTGAAAAATATGCTTGTTTTGAGAACAGTTCAACCGGTCAGTTAAAATCTTCCTTCATTATATTGTTGACCCTTGCCTGAATCTATGACAGTGTTGTTTAATTGTGTTCAAAAGCTATAGCAAAAAATATGATATTGGAATTTTAGTTTGAAGATTGAATTCACAAAAAAAAAATAACATATGTGTTACTGGACTTTTGATTAAAAACCTTATAGTAACAAATATATAGGCCTGTGACAAATTACCCTGTTTACTAGCCTCAGTTTCCACTATTTGTTTGGGTATCTCTTTCACCCCCTACATGACAGTGGAACTGCACATCCACTAATGTGACTGAGGACATAATAAAATGCATTACACTGCTGTATATTGCTGTAAACTATATAATCTGTGGTGAATTAACACTTTACAAACATCACACGCCTACAGATAGGACATTAGCGGAGCATGAAGGAACCTGCTGAATGCTTAGTTACCTTGCAATTCATTACAGGGACACAAAGAGGTGATCTAAAATGATGGAAATGACTAATCATCTCACTGCATGAGAGAAGCTTTTAAAAATCTGGCACCCTTCACATGAGAAGCACCATGTGGGCATAAGTGATGAATCCATAATGAATTTCGAACAGTGATTGTGTCAAAGCGCACAGTAGGTGAACACATGACAATGATGACTTTGAGCTCTCAGAATAATTTAAATGGAAAATTAAATGTCAATTGAGATATTTGTTTATGACTTCAAAAGAGTAATATGTAATTACTGACAATAGCGCTAGTGTTAGGCAATGTTAGGGCAGACACAGATGTAAACAATAAATTAGGTGGAAAGTTCAGTCTTGAGGAGCATTTCTTGCACAACTCCTGTCACATTGCAATCTGCTGAAGCTCTGATACAGTACTTGGTCTGTTTCTCCATGACACTGAACATTTTAAGTAGTTTTAGGCATGCTCATAGCACTCTCTATGTTGGAGCATATTGATTTTATGAATGTTATTTTTCCTTGTTAGCACACAGGCTATGAGTTACAGTGCAACATACAAAGCTTGGTGCTTTATATGTCCAGAGTTTAATTGATTTTATGTATGATAATAATGTGTATCTTAAAAGTTCTGTACAGTTTGTGGTGCTCTGCTTAGAACTCAATGACTAAATATCCCTATGAACAACATTATGATCCACTAATGTTTGTAACATCAGAAAGTGACCAAATAATTTTGTACATTTTTGTCTAAACATTATATCTATATTATTATTTCTTTTCTTTTTTCCATAATTTACATACTTTGATAATTTGTTATTTATGCAAAGAACTTCATAATTTTTTTGAAGTGTGGCTTTAGAATCCATATAGTTTTAGGACCACTGTATGCATTGGTATTCCAAGTTCCTTAAAATAATACTATAGTACTAGTTAGTTAGACTAGTTTTATTTGCTGCATACTCGCATGGCATTTCATCACAACAGAGTCATCAATGGACATTCACATACACATACCCTTACTGTGCACCTTGCAACAAATTAATGCCTTGTACAAATATGTTTTTTGTTTCGATCTTTTTATCTCCGTTTTGGCCTTCCGTCCACACTGAGATGGGGTTTTTGTTCGTGAAAACTGAGCCTCTATCTTTTGTTTGTAGCTGCATTTGTCTAGCTGTATTTGCCTTTAATCTGTCTTTGTATGTCCCTTCTTGTTGTCTTATCCTGGATTCCGAAAGCTGTTTTTCTCTGAATGATAAGATTCTTTATTTCCTTAGACACCCAAGGCTTATCATTAAGATAAACCTTAAAAGTCTTAGTGGGTACCACTGAGTCTACACAGAAGTTAATGTAATCAGACACTGTCACAACCTGTTCACTAATATCAGGGCTATTGAAGACCTCCAATATTGCGCACTCAAATCATCCCTGCAAAGCCATTGTGCTGTCATTATTCCACACTTTTACGCTTCTCCCTCTCTAGTAATCTCTGATAGACAGGGCGGAGACTGACGCCCCTAATGGTGGGAGAAGGGATTAAATGTAGGCATTTTTAACAGTTCCATAGCACATACCGTATCTAAGGTCTTATTTTTTCTAGTGGGGCAATCAACATAATGATAGTATGTGTGCAGGCACTTCTTAGCAGAACAGTTATTAAAATTTTCAAGAATAAACTTGGGAGCATCAGGAGAAAGTGTCTTAAATTTCTGTGAGAGATTATAAATACTCTCTAGTGCCTTATTAGAGTTTGCTTTAGGGTGTATTTATACCATTGTGAGGAAAATTTGGGGAAACTCCCTGGGCAGATGGAATGGTTGCAGTGAAACACAACAACTTGATGTCATGGGTACACATCTGACATTCCCTGTGATGTTAGGGTCTCGTTCGGTCCTAAACGCTGAGAAACCTGTAGCCTCTACCTCATGCAATGTTACTGTCCAGCCATGTCTCTGTGATTGCCAGGATACAGGAGCTCCGGTACTCGTGCAGGTAGCGGATGTTGGCTGACAACTCATCTGTATTTGCTCGCAGGGACTGTGCATTGATGTGCAGAGTAGTGGGCAGGGGTAGTTTGTTTTTCAAGCTCTTCAATCTGTGACAGTTTGGTATCGAATCCACAACAGTTAAATAGTCAGATGATATAAGGTTATGTAGCAGCAGTAAAAATTCTCTACTAAATTGGATTTCGCTGGCAATGCTGCAAGCAGTATAACTGTGATTGTGTCCATGGATAAAAAAGGTATTTAAAATCACTAAAAACAGTCCAATCACACACCATAAAGTAAAATCCATAGTTGATACTTCAATGCAGGTAAGGTGCAAGATAAAAAGCTTAAACACATTGTAACGAGGGGTTATGATGGGCAAGGAGGAGGCGAGAACCGGCTTGTCAATATAAATAATAATTTAATGAAAACTTAACCCAAAACACAAACATAAACATAAACACATACAGGGCAGCCATTTGTAATTTTCTCTCTCTCTCGAACCGTCGTCACCAGCTGCCTTTATCCCTCGCGCGCCCCATGAGGCCGAATGGGGACCGGGCGTGCGACATTCCGGTCCGGCCCGGCCCCGGCCCCGCCACCCTCCACTCCACACACGATGAAAACAAACAAATATGTAAACAATGCTAAGCGTGAGGTACATGTCCATAAATCCTAATATTACCATGGTACAGTACATTTCCAAACATTATTGTAATAATATTGTATTTGTCCAAAAAACATTGTATCACCATAGTACATGTCCAAAAACCATTGCATTACCATAGTACATGTCCAAAAACCACTGCATTACCACAATACATGTCAAAAAACCATTGTATTACAATGGTTCATGTCCAAAAACATTGTATTACCACAGTACATGGCCAAAAATTATTTCATTACTATTGTTTATGTCCAAAAACCATTGTATCATATGGTATATGTCCAAAAACCTCTGATTTACTGTGTTATTTGCCCAAATATTATTGCGTCACTATGGTACATGTCCAAAAACCATTGTTTTACTACAGAACATCCAAAAAAACAAGGCATTACAATGGTTCATGTCCAAAAACCATGGTATCACCACGGTACATGTCCAAAAATCTGTATATTACCATGCAACCCGTTCTCATTCCCAAAGTGTCCAATTTTTACCAAAGGTGTCCCCTGGCATTCTCTTATTGACACGGTGAGAAACTCCATTATTTCAACTAGAAAACTTTGTCAGTTATCAGTATATGCATATAATTTTATGTGTTTAACCTGAATGTTTTATAAATATATTAGTGTGATATTACATTATACAATCATATATAATATTTTAGATCCCCTAACCCAACCCCATATCTAAACCTAACTGATAATCAACAATATAAATGACTGCCTGGGCACCTTGCATGCCTTAACATAACACCAAAAAATATTTAATGGGAGGAACAGGACATCAAGGAACTGGAAGTCCAAGAAAGCACAGCGGAAACGAGAGAGCAAACCGGACCAGGCAGACAAGGTGTAGCAAATGGGGAGTCAGAAGGCCGATGTGAACCAGAAAACCAAGCAGACCAATCAGACCAGGGCAGATCAGGAGGATGGTCCGTAGACCAAGGAGACCAGATTAGTGGTTCCAGGAAGGGAACAGATTTCGGAGGTTTAGGAGGTGGCTCCAGGAAGGGAGCAGGGTCCGGTGATTGCGAGGTGGCTCCAGGAATGGAGTGGGGTCCGGTGGTTTAGGAGGTGGCTCCAGGAAGGGAACAAGGTCCGGCGGTTTGGGAGGCGGCTTCAGGAAGTGAACTGGCAGAGGGTCAGGAGACCAGGACAGAACTGACAGAGGGTCAGGGGACCAGTACGGAACTGGCAGAGGGTCATGAGACCAGGACAGAACTGGCAGGGGGTCAGGAGACCAGGATGGAACTGGTGGAGGGTCAGGAGAACAGGACAGAACTGGCGGAGGGTCAGGAGAACAGGACAGAACTGGCAGGGGGTCAGGAGACCAGGATAGAACTGGCAGGGGGTCAGGAGGTGGAGACCCAGGGGACGGAGCTGCTTAAGGTAGAGAATCTGAGGGAAGAGCTATCAGGGATGGAGGCTCAGTAGATGGAACCAGAGCTGCTGGAGGACGAGGAATTTGAGTCTCAGGGGGCAGAGCTGGAGGTGTAGTGGGTAAAGCCACAGGAGGAGCAGGGAACTGAGACAGGGGGGAGACAGGAGGAGCAGGGAAAAGAGCGGACAGAACCACTGAAAGAGGAGACTCTGAAGGAGCGGATGGTGCCATGGAAGGCTCAGGGGGAGGAGCCATGGAAGGCTCAGAGGTCAGAGCTGCTAGAGATTCAGACAGCAAGGCACTTGGGGATACTGAGGTTAAGGCACTAGGAGACTCGGACAGCTCAGAGGCCAGGGCCATGGAAGACTCGAGGGGCAGAGCCATGGAAGACTTGTCAGGCAGAGCCGTAGAAGACTCGTTGATAGCCCCAAGAAATTGAATGGACTTAAGGAACTGGGCAGACTCAGGGAACTAGACAATCTTTAGAAAGCCTCTGGGAACTGAACAGGCTCGTCGACAGCCTCTGGGAACTGGACAGGCTCGTTGACAGCCTCGGGGAACTGGACAGGCTCGTTGACAGCCTCGGGGAACTGGACAGGCTCGTTGACAGCCTCAGGGAACTGGACAGGCTCGTCGATGACCACTGTGTTTAGGAGCGCTGGCAGAGACTGGGACACTGTCTCCATGGCCATGAACACTGGCAGTGACCGGGGGTACTGCTGTGGGAATAGCCTCAGTGGCCAAGGACGCTGGCACTAGGACAGTCGAGGATTCAGGCAATGGCTTGGGGATGAATGAGGCTTCAGGCACTGGCTCTGGAATGGACGAGGATTCAGGCGCTGGATCTGGGATGGACGAGGCTTCAGGCGCTGGCTCTGGGACAGACGAGGCTTAAGGTGCTGGCTCTGGGACAGACGAGGTGTCAGGCGCTGGCTCTGGGATGAACAAGGCTTCGGGCACTGGCTCTGGGACGGACGAGGCTTCAGAAATTGGCTCTTTGACCGTAGAAGGCGTGAACACTGGCTCTTTGACCATAGCAGACAGAGACGCTGGCTCGTTGGCTGTGGCGGGCATGGGTGCCAGCTCGTTGACTGTGCCAAGCGTGTGCGTTGGCAGCAGCTTGAGATTATTGCCATACCCCACAGTGTAATGCAAGCCTTAACACACAGTCAATGAATTCAACCAACAAAATATCACATCTGCCTCCTGGCAGACATGACTTCACTGGCTCATTGAGTCTGAATCAATAACAGTCCTTGAATTCAGTATCTCCCCAAATGAGAACCTGGGTGAGACCACAGAACTGCTCGGTATACTGCTTGATGGTCCTCTCTCCCTGTTTGAGATCAAACAGATGAAAAGCAGCTAGATTCATAGCAGAGGTCAGTTGTTCTGTAACATCTGTAGGAACGAGGCATGAGGAGGAGGGTCTAAGTGCAGGGTTTTATTCATAAAATTCTGAAAACTAAACACACTTAACTCAAAACACAACAGAAGAACAAACCAAACATCCATACAGGTTTAACAACTGACAAAGACAGAGAGAACACAAGGGCAATATATAAACAGACAAGGGAAAGACATGACAAAGAAAACCTATGATAAGACTTAACTAATAACAAGATGAAAATACTGCTAAATAGGAACCATTAACAAAACAGAACTGATAACAAGTTAACAAGACAATACACCAATGAGAATACGCCAAGCTGGACACTTTGCTTTTCCCGTCGTCTATTGAACATATACCAGTCACAGAAGATCACACAATGTTTGCGAATGAAATGTGATTCAGATAGACAGATGCTTGAATTTTACACAAAAACATCAGAAACATTATTAATTTGAAAGGTTTATGCGCTGCTTAATATAGTGCCTGTTGGGTGTGCAAGAAGTACAATAAAAGCCTGTTTATTTTAATATCAATAAAGGAGTCAGTATGTGTAATCATTTATCAGAATTTATCATTAATCAGAATGTTATTAATGAAGAAACATAACATTACTATGGCAAACATAATATAGCATGATATAAACATGCTGTACTTTTATAAAAACATGGAGTTGTGAGAGTTTTCGCAGAACAGGTGTCAGAATAATCATCATGGCAATGGCATCCTACCATACTACTCTATTTCTGCCATTGATCTACTACTCTTACCACTTCTGATATGTCAGAGTAGTATGCAAAGTATGCAATTGTGAACGCAGCACATGAAACACGTGTAACCTTTGTCACGTTGTGAGTTTGGCCAATTGTGAATGAGCTGTGTCGTCATTCAGAGCTTGTGCAGCTCCTCTGGAGCAACTGCAGTGGATGCACCAGCCGGCTGCTCTCAAATCATTCTTGCAGTACTTGGTGACGTGGTGGTGGCACCGGTTCAAGTCAGACAAAATTTGTAACCAACATGCACTGCTTCAAGTCCAGCGCTGATCGGTCTGCACAGCACTGCGTGAAGTCGAACACACCTAGTGGTAAATACTTGCGCTTTCTCAAGTCTCTGACGCCATAACTGTCTCATTGCCGCTTGAGGCGGCAATTTTTAAAATGTTGCTGATTTCAAATTAAATGAAAATCATACCCCAACACGATGACAAAATTGTACCCCAATGTATAATTAAACGATGCAAAAATTCTGATGCCCACACGCCTGTGAGTTGACGACAAAGGTTTCTCGTTGAAAAGAATGTACTTGCCGGATGCGTCGTAAAACTGACACCATAGGGCACCTTTGGCCTCTGTTAATGATGTGCTGGTCTCTTGCACAAGTGTCAGTCTTTGATGCATTGGGAGTGAGAACGTGTTGCACCAGGGTACATGTTAAAAATTATTGTATTACTATTGTATATGTCCAAAAACCATTGTATTACTACAGCATGTCCAAAACCATTGTATTACTAATCAAAAATTATTGCATCACCATGGTACTTGACAAAAAACTATTTGTTATCATGGTACGTGTCCAGAAACCATTGTATTACCACGATACATGTCCAAAAGCTGGGGTTGACATGAAAATGTATTATGATTAATTATGTGAAAAATAATATGATAAAAAAATGTATGCAATGAATCATGCCCCCGACCTGACCGTAAATTCTGTAAAAAGGAATTGCTTCACTTTCGCAGCAATTCAAGCTTGATGTAACACATTGAAGTAGAAGGGGGCAGTCAGCACTCCAGCTGTACTGGCAACACACCTTGTCAAACCAACGAGAGTTGGCAGCATACAGCTTTCCACAGATGCGCTATTACGCTTAAAGGAAGCTGGAATGAGCTATATTGAGACGTGTTTTTCAAAGGATCAAACAACTTAAATTGGCACATCGTTCTAAAAAACACAGCATGAAAACTAGTGAGATGAGACACAACCATATTAAGATGTTCCCAAAGCATCTGTCTAACACATGAGTACAAAGACCAAAAATTTGAGGTTATGTTCAATTTTGTGGAAATAAAACAAAACATATTTTGACTTCTAATACACCTTTTGTATTGTCTAAATGCTTTACTTGTCTGCTGCCACAATATATGTGTAAGATACAATGTATTTGAATCAGCGGAATTATATTATACATTATATTTATATTTACTATATTCTAAATTATATTTATTTAGAGGCCAATCACAGTAAATATTGATATGCAATTAATTACAATTAATTAATCGGCACATCATGTAATTAATTTGGTCGACAGTGTCCATGTACAGAAAAAAGAAAGAAAGAAAATAAACACAGTAATAACATATGAGGACAATGTGCCACAGTTGTCTGCTATGGACTTGTGCATGGACCAGCACACATAAACAACCACTATAATTATCTAATGCTTTCCTCGAGAATGTGCCAAGGAAATAAAGTAACTGGATTGACTGTTTTCAAATAAAGCTGAAACAGCTGCAAGGAAGTTCTGGATACTACACATTGAGAATGTTTTAAGACATAAAAAAACTGTAACATCATCAAATTAACATCAAACAGTCTATGCAAGCTTGCAAAAAAATAACCAATAAGTAACTACTCACAACATGAAGACAATCCGTCCAATGCAAAGTTGCTTATCCCTCAACTAAGGTCCCTTTACGTCTTCTCAGGAATGTGTGTATGTGTGTGTGTGTGTGTGTGTAAAGGCAAGGATCTCTCTTGAAATGAAGGACACGGTCACTCTTACACTTATGGACACACACTGGGATATCTGTTGCATAGCACGAGAACACTCTTACACCAAGACAAGGTCTTTTGTGTGGCTTCACTACAGATTAACCAAAATTCCCAATGACAGTGTGTATGGGTGGGGCGCAGTGAGTGAGTGTTGTAGGGGGCAAAGTCAGCCGAAGCCAATCTGCTTTTGGCCCCAGGCATGCTTTGTGCCAGCACTATTTGGGGAAGCCCCGGCAGAAGCCATCGCAATGGTGAGCCTGTGCCAGTGTCCCACCACCTTAGTAAGGGGCCCCCAATTTATGTACAGCTCGCTAATGACGACGCGCACACACCCATCTGTGTGTGGATACAAATAAGCAGAAAACATGAGAGAGACAGCATGATTAGATTGCGAATACAATGCAAAGTTGGTATGAGATTATTATATGGTTCTTTGTTGAGTGCTCTGAACTGTTTTGGCAGCATTATGCAAATTACATGCAAATAAGGCTAAAACCTGACTGAAAGAAATTTTATGTGATTATTTTCATAAGAGGATTTAACAAAACACTGATTGTAAATGAATGTTTGAAAATGCAATTAAAATTAATTGTACACAATTTCAGACATATGCACAACCTGGTCTCACAGAATCACATTACTCTACATTTTTCAAAATTATTTTTACATGTCTCGTTGTATGTATCACTGCAGTTTCCTGGTGAAATGAACACTAGATGTGCTACAACCACAATTCTTTTTATTCACTTTCAAACAAATCATGAGTAAAATGTCAGGGATATTATTGGTTCATACAAATGTACTTTTCACCCTGTTCCTCACAAAATGCTATCTTATGCCATATAAACACTTTTACTATTACGCATGACTTGTAAGATGATACATTTTAACATTTTCATTATATAAACAACTACATTTAGATGTTTGTTTGGGCATGAACAAATTGTGTGGTAGCTCAACTGATAGCTGCATTGTACTTCTGATGTGAAGGAACGGGGTACAAGTCCTGAAGAGCATGTGAGCCAACAAGTGAGCCGAATGTGTCATGGAAGCACCACAAAATTATGTGTTTGCTTCAGCAATTGTTATTTTCAGCTTGCATTTGCTTTTAGGGTACAGAGGTAGGTTTTGTTGACTTAAAACACTTTGAGCACCCAACACCCTGTTGCCGGTTTGTGGTTTGTCCCTCTTCGGACCGCTGTCAGTAGGAACTCAACACTGCTGACCGGGAGCACCCCACAAGCCTTGCCGTTTCAGAGATGTTTTGACCCAGTCATCTGGCCATTACAATTTGGCCATTTTTATAGTCAATTAGGTCTTTACTCATGTCCATTTTCCTGCATTTAACACATTGACTACGAGAAGAGATAGTTCGCTAACCATCTAATCTACCCAGACCTTGACATGTGGCCTTGTTAGGAGATGATCAAAGTTATTTGCTTCTCCTGTGAGTGGTCATAAAGTTTTGGCTCATCAGTGTATAATAAATGAAGTCTGTCTTTTTACAGTATCAATAACAACATATACTGTCTCAAGTACCCACGCACTGTTTTGTTGGTGGCTGCTTTCCAGCACTCTTACTGAATGTAAGAAGAGCACTCGTGACTACGGCAAAAAGTGTCAAAAGAGTCTGAGTCAAAATGCTCTCTTGAGATATTAGAAACTGTTTTGAGAGTGGGTCCATCCAGATGCAATACATACCAGATTTTAAGATATAGACCTATAATAGTGAAAACAATGAGCAATATACAGATGTGCTCAAGCAATCTGCAAACTTCATGTCACAAGCCATGAAACAATGCCATGAACTTTGGCAAATCAACCAAAAAATTTTTTCATAAGCACCTATTTTAGCATATTTAATGCCTGCTTATCTGATAAAAAAAAACACAGTTGAGGTGAACAGCCCCCTAATTAATCCTTTTGCTGTGTGTCTATGAGTTCGAAACAAGTTACGTAGGACAATTTTTATTTATTAATTTCAAACCCGATCCGTACCTGAAGTTATACTTGGAAAAACTTACCTGAATCCTGCCTCAAACCTGATGGTATGTTGTGTCAGTTCAGGCTCGGGTTGGGACACAACAAACTTGTCAATTCAAAGAATTAAGTTACTGTGCCTGTGCTTTAGTTCCAGCTTCGGCCACTGGGAGGGGTAGTTCAGACACTTGTAAAATATACACAGATTTTAGCAGACAAAACATTCAACCTTCTTTCACTGACAATTTTTCGTGAGATCAGTCTGCTCTTGTCAGGATGGCAGGGAAACAGAGGAAACAGTCAAATGGATTTATTAACAAACACACAGTTCTCTCAAACCAGCAAAGCCCAGAATTGAGCAACAGTACAGGCGAAGGCGATCACAGGCAAAGCAGAAGTTAACTACACTTATGAAACAAAAGAGCAGCAAGCTCCAACTACACAAGAGAGCACAGTTAACACTTGACAGCAGAAACATTCACATTGACACTCACAGTAACAATGACCCAAACAACCAGACACATGCACTCACACAAATCACATACACGAAACAGATAGGGGATGATGATGTCATGGTCCTCGTCAGACAAAACCATAACATTACCAGAGAGTGCACAGCACTAACACATACATTGCGGTCCCAAACAAATGGGGTACACAAAACACTGAGGCAGGCACATACTGCAACCGACCCATCAGGCAGAACCCCAACCTGACAATGTGACTGGACTGTGAAAGTACCCCCCCTCAAAGGGACACCTCCTGGCATGGACGTGGATGCTGATAGTGGCATGGGAATGGGCTTTGTGGCCATGAGCAATGGCAGCTGCAACTGGGGAATGACCTTCGTGGCTGTGAACCCAGGCAGGGACATGGGAACAACCTCCTTGGTCATGGGCACTGGCAGTAGCAGGTGAACAGCCTATATGGCTGTGAACAGAGGCAGGGACTGGGAAACAACATCTGTGGTCATGGGCACTGGCAGTGGTGTGGGAACAGCTTTCATGGCTGTGAATACAGGTTGAGATATGGAATGACCTATGTGGTCACTGACAGTGGCAGGGGAACAGTCTCAGTGGCTGTGAGCGCTGGCAGTGACAAGGGAACGGCCTCTGTGGTCGGGAGCACTGGTAGCATCTGAGGAATGGCCTCCATGGCCGTAAACACTGGCAGCGATTAGGAAAAGACCTCCATGGCCAAAGCACTGGCAGTGACTGGGGAACGGCCCCCGTTCCAGGAGCGCTGGCAGTGACTGGGGAATGGCCTCCATGGCCAGGAGCGCTGGCAGTAACCGGGGTATGGCCTCCATGTCCGGAAGTGCTGGCAGTGACTGGAGAATGGCCTCCATGGCTGGGGGCACTGGCAGCGATAGGGGAACGGCCTCCATGGTCAGGAGCACTGGTAGCATCTGAGGAACGTCCTCCATGGCCGGAAATGCTGGCAGCGACTGAGACTCCCATCCAGTGCCTGTAGGCTTACGTCATCACTAAGGCCTACGGTGCTGCTGGACATGCCGCCTCCACCCTGCATGTCATGGCCCTCCTGCAGGTGCACCAGGACAAGGCATTAAAGAGCTGCACAAGGGTAGTTCTGAATCAGGCTTTGCATAGACTCCCTTTCAAGATGCTGATGCAAAGTCGCAATTTTGCAATTGTCCGGCATCAGGATTGGTCTTGATTGCATCTTCACGAAGGTTGCAGAGGCAGCCCTTTCCCCGTTAAGGGAAGTGGGCATTCACATACTCAATTAACTTGACGACTGGTTGATTATAGCACACTCTCGAGAACAGCTGTGGGCACACAGGGACCTGGTACCTGGGTCAGCTGGGAAAAGAGCAACCTCTTCCCTGTTCAGAGAATCTCTTTTCTCAGGATGGAGTAGGACTTAGTCTCCATGAAGACACGCCTCACGAACGAGCATCATGATGCAGTGGATGGTAAGTATTTGGGGAAGCACGACTTGATCCTCAGGTTTCTGTGAGGCATGGGGAGCTCCATTTGAGCCCCTTATCCTGTTGATCGGTGTATGTGGCCGATATATTGGCACATTACGATGCAGTGGACGGTAAGTATTTGGGGAAGCATGACTTGATCCTCAGGTTTCTGTGAGGCATGGGGAGCTCCATTTGAGCTGCAGGTGTTCTCTATCAGCGTACCATGCCAGCAAGACCTTATCTCGGCTCCTCAGTGCGAAACCTGAATGAATGGCTGCATTTTCCCTCCTTTTATACCTGTATGTCTGGGGGAGAGGCATGCAAATTCCACTCGCCAATTTTCATTGGTCTTTTCTCAAAAGATAAGATAAATGGTGCTCCCAAGAGTGACCCCTAGTGTCACTTCATCGACACAATGCCTTGTTCCCTCCATCAAGGAATGTAACCGAGAGGTTTTGTACAGTATGTTAACTTAATAGCCAAAATATTTGGACATGCGTGAATGAGAATGTGGCAGGGAGGAGGGCGGGGCCGGGTCATGATGCTGCACACCCGGCCCCTAATCAGGCTAATCAAGCCATTGAGAGGGATAAAGGAGACCAGAGAAGGCAGTTCCAGGGAAAGAGAATTACGGGCAGCTGCCAGCATGTGATTGTCTTTTTGTTTAAGTTTGTTATTAAATTATTGTTTATATTGTTAAGCCGGTTCTCGCCTCCTCCTTTTCATTGAACTTTGTTACAGAGAATAAACCTGAAATAGGTATGTGCTTCAGTCACAATGCACATTATGAAATTTAGACATGATTTAGAGACATTTAGAATGTTAAAAATTGCTATTTCTATTTAAATAAATGTTGTATTCTAAAACATTTTTGTTTGACGAAGAATCCTCTTGCAGCAATGCTTTGGCATATACAAGCTGCTAGTTTAGGACCTGTAAGGAGTCTGTTTCTCAAACTAGAGACTGTTATTTACTTGTCTTTTTGTTATGCATCTGGCCGTGCACTTCCCTCTCTATCCTGGAAAGAGATTCTTTTTTCAAAACAGTAATGCATGGAATAGCCTTCATCTCTCAAAAACAATAGACTTTAAGAGAAAATAGAATTTCAGGAAAAAGGTGTTTCTTTTTATTATTTTTAAAACCAAAATTTTACTTGCAAGTGTAAAGCAGCTTGTAAGAACTCAATACCTCAGCAATATCTGGGGGAAAATGTTTTGTAAGGAATAGGTTACACAATATATGTTTGCCATCAGGGTAAAGATTTTTTATTTTTTTTTAAATGAATGCATCTTTGGTGAAAGGAAGCATACACTTCTTTCAAGAACAAAAATGTCTTTGCGTTCTATAAATGGAAGCATATATACAATATACATTATGTACTTTCATAAAGTAACTTGTAATTGCTTGAGTAGTTTTTCAGCAAACTACTTAATTACGCTTACTTGAGTCATAATTATTTCTTAGCACTTCTAATTCACAAGTGAATTATTTCTTCAGAAGCAGTACTCTTACTTAAGTAAAAAAAAATCAGTACTCTTTCCACCATTGGTTCAAAAGGAATCCAATTTAAAAGATTCCATTAAAATTATTCTTTCAACAAATCACACATCACTATCACCAATCTGCATGCATTTTTGCACATTCAGCTGTTATTATTTTGGTGTGTTATGTTGCAAAATTAACAAAAGGGTCTGGAGAAATTTAAGTAAAAGTATCAGTTTTCTCCTAAAAATTTAGAAAAGTGAAAGTCTAAATAAATATTTATATGTAATGTGTAAATGTTAAAAATCTGTACTTAAGTACAGTAATGAAGTATTTATACTTGCACTATACTTATTACTATATACCTCTGGTCATTTATTGTGGATTCTCAATAAAGCTGTTTGAAAATGCTGTTTAAAATGAAACGTCTGTGTTGCATGATGTGTATCAGACACAACATTCTAGTGAAATACTGTTCAGGGAACTTTGGTAAAATCATTTCATTTTGTGATGATAGAGCATTTATTGAGCCAATGACACCATCTGTCTCAGTGGGTGTAAATGTTGAAAGTTTGTCTGCTGTTTACTTTTAGGAGTGACTGACTTAATTTAATCATTTGTCTCATAAGGTCATATACAGTTCAAGTTAAAATGAGAGACAGCTTCTGCAGTAGTTTCTCAAAATCATTTGTTTGATGCCACAAGATGGAGCCAGCGAGTAATAAGCATGACTGAATATGTGTCACAAATGTTTCCTCTTAGCATGCCAAATTATCAAGGATAAGTCAATTAAATTATGTAATAAATAAAGTTAATAAAACCAGCAAAAGTCTAAGTTTACACTTATTCTATCTCCAGGTAACAGCTATTAAATTATTCCAAAAATGTCATCTTCAATTATACATTAATCCTTTATCCAATATATACAAATGTCTTCTCTTGCCCAAGCATACCCTGGAAAGATCTTATTTACAGCAGCGCCAGCTTTGATTGTGAATGGCAACGAGACTGTGAGGGACAGACAACAGTCTTTTCAATGGGTTGTACTGCAGTTTAAAGTGTTTTTGCATCGTTTTGCAGACAAAACAATGAAAAAAACTCTTTTCAAGAACATTCAGTAGACAAAAAACTCCAGAAAACATGAGTTGTGGAAAATCAGATGTGAGCTAGGAGCTTTTTACAGATTTAAACGGTTCGTGCCATTGAAGAGATGTAAGTCTATCCTTCACAGCCTCATTGTCATTCCTTTCATCAGAGTTGATAACAAACCACTTAAATAAAAGTGCTAGATTCCCACTCACTATTGTCACATAATTCACTGTATTTAATTACTCTGGTATAAGAAGAGCCATTTTGACAGCCAGATGTGAGAGAGCAATGTCTGATGGGAAATTAAATCAATATGAAGAGGAACAGTAGTACATTGCCCACACACTCCTGACATTTCCAAACCCACTCAAGCATCAAAGTCTGAAGGTCAACTCTGTTTCGATGTTGGCAGCTGGAGCATAACAAATGGACTGTAAATTGTCATCAAGGTCACTCTGCAATATTTTGACTGCATATGTTCTCTATTAAACACAAGTCCATTCTAAAAGACTTTAAATGCTGTACATTCATTTCTGTTCGTGTATAGCCCACTATACCGATAAGAAAGAAACATTGCGAATGAGAACTCTTTAATATACCAACTGACTCTCCAAGACAGCATTGAGGTAAAATGAAGAGCAAATTGAGACTTTTGAAAAATATTTGATATATAATACAATATAATATATACCTGTAATCTCACTCCTTCAGAAGAGATCTCAATCTAAAGATTTCAATATGAATTCAAACATTTCCCATGATCTGGGCTATCCACAGGTCTATCCACAATAATTGTATTGCCCTATTTCCGTGCTGTTAACAAGTATATCATTTGTTTTTACTTACATTTATTTTACAGAATTGAAGGAAAATCCTCAGAGTCAAAGTTTAAAC